>JAWQEG010007114.1:0-28555 GCA_033782935.1 Petrolisthes cinctipes
GGAGTAGCCTAGGTAGAAAGAGAGAGGAGGGAGGGAGGGAGGGATGGTAGAGAGGGAGAGAGGAACCCGTGAGGGAAGGAGAGAGAGAGAGGGACCTGAGAGGGAAGGAGGAGGGAGAGAAGGAAGGTAGGCTAGAGGGAGAGAGGGAGGGGGGAAGGTGGAGGGAGGGGAGAGGGAGAGAGGGAGGGAGGGGAAGGGAGAGGGAGGGAGGGGGAAGGTGTAGGGAGAGGGAGGGAGGGGGAAGGTGTAGGGAGAGGGAGAGAGGGAGAGGGAGGGGGAAGGTGTAGGGAGAGGGAGAGAGGGGGAAGGTGTAGGGAGAGGGAGAGAGAGAGAGAGGGAGGGGTCAGTGAGAGATGCATGTGCCACTCTGGACAACTATACGACCTCCCTTAGCAGGAAATATTTCTGGGCGGCTCCGTTTACATCACCACAAGCAGTCCGGTTAAGAGGCTAACATATTATTGTACACCAACCCGACAAACACTACTGCCGCCTCCAAACTGTGCCACCAAACTGACCAATTCAATAGACGAGTAGGTAAAGGATTGGTTTTTTTTTGTGGCATCGTTTGGAGGAATCACTTGCCCCCCCCCCCTCCCCCACAATAGTTCTCTCAGTACGACGCGCGACCCACCCAGAAGAGGCAAAATTATTGTAGGCGAACAGGAGACTACTGATTCATCCAAAGCTCCAAACTGTGCCAATAAAATAACATGGATATCTGTATACAGGGGGAGTTTTGTTTCCAGGCACAGTATGGAGGATTCACTATCGCTTCAATTCCTCATAAACAACCACTTTTGGTAAATTGGAGGGCTACTGATTCCTCCAAACTATGCCAGGAAACAGACGATCTCAATGGTACTAACTGGGGTTCTGTTGTTTAGTGTCATAGTTTGGAGGAATCAGAGACCTTCCAATTCACCAACAAGAGAATCTCCCTTTAAGAACACCGGCGGGTCCCTTGAAGTCACCCACACAATATATTCACCATCGGCTTACTGTATATACATTATAATATTTTCTGGGTCGATTTGGAGGGCTACTGATTCCTCCAAACCATCCAAGGAATCAGATGGCCTCGGTACGCCAGTAAGGGGAGTCTGTTTTCTAGTATAGTTTGGAGGACTCCGGATTTTCCACCTCGCTCACAATTTATACTTTACCCCCATTAAGGTAAGAGTTATGAGCTCCCTGGAGGACACTGTGAAACCACACACACACACACACACACCTACTAACTAGTATAACCTTAAATAATAATAATAATAATAATAATAATAATAATAAAAATAAGAACTATAATAATAAAAATAATAACAATAACAATAATAATAATCTAAAAGTAAAAATACTAATAATAATAATCTAAAAGTAAAAATCCGTAAATACGGTAACTAATAAAACAACAAAGATATATATATATATATATATATATATATATATATATATATATATATATATATATATATATATATATATATATATATATATATATACTGTAATCATACGGTATAATAATAATAATAATAATAAATCCACCTTTCGTACAACTATAAAAAAATAAACAAATAAACAGTTGAAAAGAAAGGAACAACACACCATTGCTACCCCTTGATATCACTCCAGGAAAATTAAAAACGTGCGCTCTCATCAACACCGAAAAGGAATGTTCTTGGAAATATTATCAGGAATCTCTTTTGGTTGGGGGAGGAGGGCTGGGAGGGGGTCAGTTACTTTGTTGTGTGTCGGCGAATAGGGGGGCTATTGATTCCTCCAAATTGTCGTACGAAACAGATTCCCCACCAGCAACATGGTGATTTTTTTGTTGCTACTGTAGTTGTTGTTATTGTTTTCTGGGATTGTTTATAGGAGGAATCAATAGCAATCCAATTTACGAAAAAGAGATTCTCCCCTGAATTAAAGGAAGGATGCTACACTGACGCAAAGGAAATCAAATACGATATCTAGTACAAAGCAAAATAACTAGGCTATACAAATACATACAAATCCATACAAGAAATACACCGGTACAAATTTTTAATCTCTAGCCTCGCCTAACGTTAGCCTTGCTTTAATACGTACCACCACGCTTTGAAAAATTATGAAAATACCGTGTTGCAAAGGGTTAATAGAAGGTGGTAGAGGGCAGCGAGATGTGAGCAGACTTAGAGCCGTCAGACATCAACGTGTTTATGGGAGAGAAAGACCAGCACAAGTGACAACCCACAGACCGCATTACAATCACCAAGGCAAGGCGGCATCTTTGCATACATAACCTAACCTGGCTGGCCCTTGAAAAAAAAAAAAAAAATACACACACACACACACATACAGGACAAAGGCGGCATCCTTACATATATATAACCTGATCCTTGGAATATAAAACACATATACACAATTATATAACCTAGCCCTTGAAAAAAACTAAACACTCACACATAGGCTACAATTAAAATGAGGAGCTTCTGGGCACAACGTCACGAGGCTCCACTGTCTTGTTCAGTTTTTAATCCTGGCAAAAATACAATGACGATATCCTTCTAAGTAATTGGGCTTTAGTTATACAAGTTTCACCTACATTCTACCAGTGTTTATAAGATGCAACAGAAAGGTACCGAGCCGAGGTGTGTAAAATGTTGATGTAGTTTGTCTTCCATTGCATTACACTTACCCAAAGCGCCAAGAAATTAAATGAGGTTGCCAAGCCCGTACAATTTCGCAAGGTATAAAAATAATAATAATAAATTAATAAAAAATGTAGTGTAGGCTAGACGAAGGGTCATTTTATTTAACCATTACTCGTTCTCTATTCTACCCTTGTTTATGTTTAATTTTGCTAGATATTAAGGTGTCAGCTTTAAAAAAAAATGCGTAAAATTATTTTCTATGTTATACTGGTTGAAGATAAGAATTAAGATTGTGCTCTGGGATTATTTTTTTACTGATTCTAAATGTTTTACCGTCTGGGTGAGATAGCTTGTACCTGAGAATGCTTCAATTATTGTACAGATTACATTGTAGGTAGTAAATAATAAAAACACCTTGTATTCTCTCTCTTTCTCCCTCTCACTTTACCTTAAATGAAATCCCGTCTCCGTAAAAAAAAAAAAAAAAGATAATGATAATAATAATAATAATATAACAGGCCAGTCCTCGCCTCCTTCTCCTCCTCCTGTTAGGTTGCTACTATTACAACTACCACTGCTTCTTCTTGTCGTTGTTGTAGAAGGCGACGTTAAGTTCATTATATAGCTACCGTACCACACGTCTCTGAGTAATGAGTGTGTTAGCCTAGCCTAGTTGGACTTTTTTTGCAAACATCCGCAGGCACAGGATTAATCTCTACCAACTAGGCTACTGTGATTCGGGAGGAGCGGGATGCGAGATTGGTAAAGATTCATATTGTTTCTTTTATCAGCATTTAATTATATACTCTCAGTGTACACGTAGTTGCCCAAGTCTCTCATAATGTGTTCCTTAAAGTACCGTCGGGATTATCAATATCAAACAGGATCAAAATGATGTATTGTACACCCGATATCGGCTACCGTATCCGAAACCAAGTGCGGTATGTATAGTCTAGCCTAGGTTATATGGCCTTGAAACTTTTGGACCTCTTTCACACTTTTTAATTCACAAGTGGATATAAAATTAAGAGGACTTTCTGCCTGTAGCCTAGTCCTCATCTTCCTCAACACACACACAAACACACAGACAAGAAAAGAAACCACGTAGCATAAGAGACTTGGGAACACTGCATCCTGAGAGAGAGAGAGAGAGAGAGAGAGAGAGAGAGAGAGAGAGAGAGGATGGGTAACGCACAACCTTGTAATGGGAGTGTGAGCGGCGACATGTGCTTTTTCTCCACTCACCACCACCACTACCACTACCATTACCATTATCCCCAATGCTTTACGGCACATCTTCACCACCACCATTACCATCATTACCAACGCCACCACCATTGCATTACGGCGCTGCTTCACTGACCACCATTACATCAAGCACCACCACCATCACCACCATTGCTTTCCGAAGTTTCCGTCACTGCTCTCACTCTCCACCATCACCACCACCACCATTCCTTTCCTCTTACGTCGCTTCTTCACTCTCCACCACCATCAACCACCACAATTGCGTTACGTCGATTTTTCACTCTCCATCACCACCATTACTTTCCTCGTACGTCGCTTCTTCACTCCCCATCACCACCACCAATGTTTTACGTCGCTTCTTCCCTCATCACCACCATCACCACATCATTACCACCATTGCTTTACGACGCCACTTTACTTACCACGCCTACTACCATTACCACCACCACTACGATTGCTTTACGGCGCTAGGCTAGGCTACTCCTAATAAATAACACAGGGATGACCAACCCTATCCAGTTAACCAAGTTGTGGTTTGTAAGTAAATATTGTTTATCTTAATTTTTTTGTTCGCATATTTATTTATTGAATTTGTACAGTCACGATCAAAAGTCCCCTTATAATGTATTGTATAATTTTTGTTATTGTTATTATTAATATTATATTTTTTGTTTAACCTGGGAAGTATGCAGTGGCTACCGACTACAACAAAAGTAATATACACATAGGTTAGGCTACCGGTAGGCTATTGGTTCTTTACGCCCGCTATGCCAGTCTTGTTGATCTAATTTGCGAACCCACTCTTTCACTCTACCAGTATACCGAGTGGTGCAAAAAATACGAGAAGGGGGGTACCGGCATATTTTATTCACTATACAGTATATATAAATAAATTTTGTTATTAGCTCCCGGGATTACAGATTAAATTATGATCAACGAATTATTACCCCGCATTACTTCGAAGGGAATCAGTTCACTTATTCAACAGGATGATAAATAAAACACACACACACACACACACACAAGCAATAAAGTATGTCCTACCTCACAGCTTTATTAGACTACTCCCATCTGTCGCCTCCACCATTATACTGTATTATTTTATCCAAGGCATCCCATCCCATCCACTCATCGTTAATACAGTCTTATATATTGCATCTACGTGTGTGAGAAAGTTAATTATCCCTCCCCACCCAGTCACTCACTCATACCTTGTTGTTTTCGCCATGTACATTTTGCTGCTGTTATTCTACGGTCGATTTAGCACCTTTCAAGTTCTTGTGAGGATATCTAAAAGTCGTATTAATCGTTTGTGTACGGTACATCAAACTAATCCGATTGCTTCCTCCTTTCCCACCAAAATATTCCAAATGCATTCTCCTTTCCTTCCAAAATTCCAACAGACAAACAGGTGGGATTTTACATTATCCTACATGGGCATCAAAAAATATATATAAATAAAAAATAAAAAAAGCTCAATTGGCACGAGAGGTAGCCTAGGAGCTGTGAGAGGGAGGGAGGCGAGAGAAAGCAAATCATATTAGAGCAAGGATCGTCCTCACTCGCTACCACACTCACCTCAACCCATTAGGGAACCCGAGCCTTCTGTAATCACATTAGGGGTTTATTTCCCAGAGACCCTGCATGGTCCCTCCCACATGACGACGACGACGACAACAACAACAACAAGACGAGGATCAATTTCTAGTGTAATTTTAAGGGTAAAACCTCTTATTTTTATTATTAGCCTAATATATATATATATATATATATATTTTTTTTTTTTTTTTTTTGGGGGGGGGGGCATAAATTGGAGGGCTACTGATTCCTCCAAACTCTCCCACGAGACAAATCACAATTATGTTACTATTGTAGGGGATCTGTTTCGTGACATAGTTTTGAGGATTCAGTAGCCCACCACTTTATCGTCAAAAGTTTCTCCCCCTAAACGCATTGAAATAAACTGGCAAATTTCGTTATTTATACACAAAGTCTAACAAGATTTGAAGTTTCCTATCGAAGCACTGTCGGGTTGTACTGAGGTTTTTTGCAAGAAATAATCTACCGTATTTAAAAACAAAACTGTAGATTTGGGATTAATATATTTAACTTGCTAAACAGGAAAATTTGAAAAGAAAAATATAGCCCATGAATCTTCCATACTTAAAGTTATCCTCCAGGCATTCGAACCTCCTGTTAGCCTATTCTGAAAACATGAATGCCAAGCCCGATCATCGCTATCCATGCCAATGTTGCTGAATATTCCCTCGGCCTGTATGTCGTTCAGAGAGCCAGGCAAGTTTCGCTTTAAAGAGATCAATCATTCTCTTGTTAGCTAAATATATACTGTAAAAGGATATCTAGTATCTAAAATCTATTTAGGACATAAGTACACAGTTAATTTTTTGTGTACTGTACGGTAATTCGAGTAGCCTACCGCACATATCGGTCTAACTAAACTTATATTCTACAAACTTTAACTTACTGGTGCTGTATGAAAAAGCAAAATAGAATCTTACTTTTTTTACATTTTAACTTGTACCCGATATTAAATAGGCTACTGGTATATAGGAAAAAGGCACTACTACTCTCTTCCTAATCATACCTGACCTTACCAACCAACCGCTAACTAAACTGTTGCACCACTATTAATACTCTCTCTTTATCTTGTACCGGGTAGGACTATATATTAAGTAGCCTACTGGGAAAGAGGATAAAGGCACTACTCTCTTCCCAACCATATCTTACCAGGCTAACCAACCATCCAACCCACTAAACTGTTTCACCCTGCCGCCACCACCACCACCATCATCACCACCTCCACACATCCCATTAATCTGGGTTACGGTATCTATCCTTCACCCTCCTCCTCTACCAACTTCCCTATCACACGTCCCATCCATCCTTCACGACGGTACCACTCCACCACCACCACCATCAACAGAGATCCTATCCATCCTTTATCACTTCCATTAAACATTCCATCTTTCACCACCACCCACCCAACCATCCATCCATCCTTCCTTCCTTTCATTCTTCTCACCCAACAGTTATTTACATCCTTCAATACTATCCCACCACACTCTACAAACCTACAGAATATCCCATCCTTCCTTCCTTCATCCTCCTTAACCAACCATTCTATCCTCACTACTATACCACCAAACACCAAAAATCTATATCCCATCCATCTTTCCTTCCTTCATCCTCCTCAACCAACCATACTATCCTTCGTAATACTATCCCACTAAACAGTACGGTACGAATTTTATACCATCTATCTCTAACCAACCAACCCACGACTCATTCTACATAGCCTACCTTTCCCAGGCTTCGAAAATTATAAAGAACGGCAGCTACTGAACAATACAGTATTTATTAAAGGATGTCGTGGTGTAGAACCAAACAGAAAAGAGTAAAGCAATACGAAGATGAATGACTTGGGTAGGTTAAATTTTGAGGAGCATAAATATCGCAACCATAACTAGTATAGTAACCATAACTCTTTGCTTACCATACGTAATACTGTTCAGGTTATGGATTTAGCTTATGGATATTCTGAGCCGATCAGTATTATCGTGAGTATTGTAACAAGCAAAAACATTGGTTGGGGATACAAGCTGCTTTTCTTAAGGGTGAGCGAGCGGGTGAGAGGGGAACCATCACCCGCTACACTCCACGTCGACCCCGTAGCCTATACAGACACACACACACACACACACACAGTCCTCCGTCCGTATTTCTTTCTCTCTCCTTATTTTAGAGTAACATCAACTAAGTAATAATGACGTTAGATACCTGTACATATTTCGCGGTCATTCCAGTGACTATAATATGATACAGAGCAGTACCTTATTGTGCAAATTTTTAGTATATTTTGTCGTGGATTAGATTACAATTATGAGGCAGCGGGTACATTTTCGCCCCGTTTTAAAATTAATAATAATAAACGGAACACAGGGCCCAGTAAATAAATTATGTCCTGGACAGAATCATCCACGTACCGAAACAGCTAAAAAAACAAAAACAAAAATAAATAGAGTATAGGCCCCAGTAAATACAATACACTATTCCCTGGACTGAATAACCCACGTACCGGCAATCTAATCAGTACCCGAACACTCACCTTAAGAACAAATAAATGGTCCTTACCACAACGTCACGACTCCTGGTAATGAATGGGAATCTTCTCAGGTTATATAATATACTGTATGTACTGGGTACCATTTCAGGGAGGGGAGGCAATTTTTGGTTACGGTACAGTTCTGTATATAATGGTAACGTTTTCAGTCAGGCAACTTATTTAATGGGATATTGTAATTTTGGAGGGCATTGATTATTGCAAGGTACCCGAATTAACAAACTATAACCATATTAAATTAAGGTACTCTGTTTTTTGCATTAGTTTGGAGGAATTATTTGCTACTAACATGCATACACTATATCAACACCTTAATCCTTACGAACTTGAGAAAAGCACGAGTAGCGTTATGTATTTTTCTTCATATAATAAGTTACCTGTGCCTTGTGATTTGCTTGGTACGGTACATTGCTTGCATAAACTATAGCCGCCGCCACGTCAAAATATATTACCAGTAAGAACATATAGTTTATTCCGTAATCTGTATAAGGTATTAGATAATTTCTTAATGTACTGTAGCCCATATCTAAATAATATCAAAGTAAACAAGCCTGTGAAAGGAGGGAAGGATATAATATTGGGGGTAAAGACGACAGTTGGTCATTTATTACGGTACATACTTTAGCAGCTAAATTGTTAGTCTGAGATTGACAACAACATAAAGAAACAGCCAATCACCCTCGTATTTACCCCAGACACAGACTCCCTTCACCTGCAAGTTAAGGACCCTGTGATCGTGTATGAGAGAGAATTGGTGGCTTCTGATTCCTCCTGACTAGCCTACAGTATGCCACGAAACAACCTCCTTCCATATAGTTGGTGTTTCGTGGCAATATTTGAAGGACTCCTTTACCTCTAATTTTCTGACTACATCACAGGGTCCAGTAACACTGGTGGCGTGCAGGCAACATAAAACTATCACCCCACATAAATAACACCCACACTGTATTTACAACAGCGAAAGCAAAGCAATATTTTAGTGAATATAAACAAAACTATATATATCTATATACGACATGCCACCAATTTTTCATTTTTCTATAGCGTTAGGTATTATACATTTTACCTTTCTGGAAGTATTTTAAATATGCTTGTAGTAACTAGCAAAAACCCTCAACTTCCACTGTGTAAACATATAAGAGAATTTGAAACTCCCAGTCAGTCCTACAACAATACACGCACAGTGTTTCCAGTGACAGGAGCGAAAAGCAGGATTATTTCATTCAGTGCATTAATACAATAATCCCATGCACTTTGACTTTCTGACGGGCTCGACACTGACCCCATTTGAGTAGGCTAGGCATGGTACGGTAGAATTGTACCAGTAGTATCATAGTTTGTGCTGCAATACAAACAGTACATTATTCCTACGATTCTCCCTACATAATATCGAAATCGTGGTACCCGTATTAGTATTTAAAGGCGATGCTCACTTAGCCTACTCCACCGTTGACATTCCACATCAGAACTCACACCAGACTTGATTTAACCTATTATATTCAATCACGTTTATAAATAATTTTAACATGGTGCCAATAGCCTTTCATAAAAATATATAATCCTACAATGACTCCCAAAGGTATTAAATCGTTTCAACCACCACACAACAAAATCGCATCAACAATAACTTTCCTCCTCCTCATCCTACATGTAGCCTAGCCTAGTCTGACCCCGGCTAGCCTTGTTATATTCACTCCAATGCTATTACAATATATCTAATAATAATCAACTGCCCGATTCCCCCGGTTTATAGAGCGGAATGACGAGCGGCCGTAATTTTAATCGGCTGCAAATTGACCTTGCTGGCATTTTTGTTTCATCCATGTAACTTGTTAATTGAGTTTTCTGCATTTTTATTACACGCAAACCCATTTTTGGTTTTACGGACTGGCAACAGCAGCCCCCGTCGGTGAAATTCATTATATATTATGATCATGCCATGCCAAGCTTTACACATCCACCAAACTTTTTTGGGGAAAAAACGCATATATACAAACCCCATGACATATTTATGCATCAAAGTTTATTATTATTATTAATTTTATTATTATTATTATCGCAGATGGTGTTTATGCAGGCGGTAAACTTTGGCCCCATAAAATCGCACACACAGAATCCATTACTAAAGTATGCAAAGATCGTCAAAGCTTAACTTGCCAACCACTTCTCATTATCCAATTATCCATTTACACTGTACATTAACTACTTAATGCATACATGGTCTATACATTGACCAACATTGTGAAAAAACCCACATACCTATAAACTCCATTAGAAAATTAATCTTATTTCATTATTTTTTTTACCTAGGTGAACTTTGAGAGGAAACGTATACATACATACATACAAAACCCATTACACAAATATGCCAAGATTGTCAAAAGCTAATTTACCGACTAACCATCCTAACACATACACACACACACAAAATCCATTACAAAAATATGCAAAGATCTCCCACAACTTGCAGACTCACTCATCCCTTTACATGATCCGTGCATACCCTATACAGACACACATTTTAACACAAACACATGCAGACAAAGATACAATTATACACACATGCAAAATCCATTACAAAAGTATGCAGATCGCCACAAAGTTTACGTATGCGGTACCGTACTTACCCTATATTTTAATACATTATATCCATCATCCTTTTATATATTCGTACATTATACACGCAAAATACATTAAATACACAACTATACACACATATAAAATGCATTACAAGAGTATGAGGAGATTGCAAAAAGTTTACGTGTAATTTGCGGTAGCCAACTTTACTTACCTCTTCTCATTATCCATTCCTGGCGTAGCAACGTGTGATACAGAAGGACAAAAAGTAATGGGTTAATTAGAGATGGTCCCTGGTTTTGTTTTGAGATGTTTTAATTCAAAGATGTTGTTCCTTCTTCACGCCAAGTCCTCGCCAACTCTCGTCAAGAAGTTAGAGAGCAGAAGAAAAAAAAACTTGTTCTCGTAAATCGCAAATAATTTAGCATCCACTTTCACGATCTGATCTCCCTTCCCTTCACTTGGACACTCTGATATCACAACAATTGGACTTTACTTTAGAGAAGCGGAATAACTTTTTATGATGTCGGGATATTGAGCGGATGGTTAGCACAGCGCGCGTCACAACACACTAGCGCACTACCTCCCTCCACGGCTGCCAAACGCACACTGACTGGTCTGGTGGTGAGGCGGAGTCTGTCAAAGTTGGAGTCTGCTGGGGCCGGCCACTCAGAGGGCGTCTCAAAAGTTTACACATTTTTTTTCCTCTCTCCTCCGGCACTTAAAATGACGTTTTATGTGACAGAAACTTATAAACTCGGTTTGTTTAATGGATTATTTTGCATGTTTGAGGAAACCCATGGACTGGCGAGGGCGGATTTCCTTGTAGAAAATACAATATATTTATGGTTGACGGTAACACCTGCCATGTTGCTCCTCTGTTTACCAGCCAAGAATACTTGAGAAAAGTTAGTGGAAGAGACAATGCAGATGTATTTATGGAGATTATTGCTACCATTGTTCGCATCTCGCCGGTCAGACATTCACCACATGAATATATACTTATGGTCTTTTAAACGAATGAAAATATCGTTAGACTATTGCCATACATGTGTCTATCTGTGGTCCATTCAAGTGTCATCTGCATCCCGTCGAGATTATGGCCAGTATTGTCATCGTAGCTGCTTTTATTCCTGCAACATTTTTATCGGCAAAGACGTGACGAAAACAGACAAGGCACCTCTTAACTTTATCCATTTAGAGCTTACTGACGATTCATACCATCCCTCCTACGTTTTTAGATATTTATTTATTTATTTATTTATTCACTTACCAGTTCATAATACTATTCACGAAAATAGACAAGGCACCTCTTAACTTTATCCATTTTAGCTTACCAACGATTTATACCGACCCTCCCACGTTTTTTGCTTTTTATTTATTTATTTATTTATTTATTTACCAGTTCCAATACTACTCTTTTAAATCCTCTTAGATCTTATCAGTTCTTTATATTAATTTCTTCTCTTTACAATACTGTAGTTACCTTGCGCTTATCTTTATTCTCGAAATTTTTGCTTAATATCTTTCTTATTTATAAGTTTCTTTCCCTTAACTTCTTATATAATTGTAGGTATATTAACTCCTCAGATACCTTTCATTTTACTGTATTATTAGTTACTTTCTTTTCCTTTTTGTCTATTTTTTCCTTCCTTTAGTTTCTTCCTTTAATATGTATTTCTTTTAAAGTTTTCTCTTTCTCTACTCAGTCTCACTACTCAAATTTTCTCTACTCTATTTTTCTTTACTCTCTCTCTCTCTCTCTCTCTCTCTCTCTCTCTCTCTCTCTCTCTCTCTCTCTCTCTCTCTCTCTCTCTTCTTCCGTCCTTTTGTCCTTGTATCCTTCCTAACTCTACCTTTTTTGCATATTATATATTTTTTCGTATTTTTATAATATTTTCCTTCCTGCCCGTCGCCACACACACACACACACACACACTTTCTCTCTTTCCATTTAGTATTTCTCTTCCTAAATTATTTATTTATTCTATTCTCTCTCCCTCTGTGTGTATGTGTGTCTCATCCCATTTTGTAATCTCTCTCTCTCTCACTCTCACTCTCACTCTCTGTATGTATGTATCTCACCCGATTCTGTAATCGCTCTCTCTCTCTCTCTCTCTCTCTCTCTCTGTATGCATGAATGTCTCACCCCATTCTGTAATCTCTCTCTCTCTCTCTCTCTCTGTATGTATGTATCTCACCCCATTCTGTACACTCACTCTCTCTCTCTCTCTCTCTCTCTCTCTCTCTCTCTCTCTCTCTCTCTCTCCATTTTAAGTCATAATTTACCTGTTCTTTCTTGGTCTTCCGGCTTAGAAGTGACAGTTTCCTTCATTTTATAGTCGTCATTTCGTTAGCATTTTTTCCTTTCTCCTCTTAATCCCCCTCCTCCTCCTCCCTCCACCTCTTGCATATCCTCTTCCTCCTCACCTACATTTATCCTCTCTTCCTCCACTTTATCCCCCTCCTCCTCTTCCTCCCTCCATCTCTTGCATATCCTCTTCCTTCTCTTTATCCCTCCGCCTCACCTACATTTCTCCTTTCTTCCTCTTCCTCCACTTTCCTCTTCTTGCTCCACTTTCTTCCCCTTCCACAACAGTTGTTTATACTTATTATATATTATAATTTTCGTTATATAAAGAGATACAAAACTATGTTCTTAATCTGATAAAAACGTGACAATATATTTATACACACCAATATACATACACAAATACCAATATACATGCATACAAACATACACTGCATACATACATACATACATACAGGATTAAATAGAAAAGCAAATAATAATAATAATAATATGAATTAAATAAAATAAGTAAATAAACATCAAATACACCAACTAATACTTCTTATATTCAACAAATAAATATATATACAAATACATATATATCCACACCACACCACAACAATACAATACCGTACACACACACACACACACCGCTAACAGTCAGTATATACCGTATATTTTTTTAACCACACCTTTCCGAGCGAGTTACGCAGAAACAAACTCTACGGACAGTACAACCCAGGCATCGCGAACTCAGTCGGTCGGTCGGTCGGTCGGTCGGTCAGGCTTGTGGTCGGGAGAGGGGGAGAAATATTTCGCGCCACTTCCAAACAAAAACAATAACAAAAACAATAACAAAAAATATATATTCCCAGGTTAGACGATTTCCCTGATGCATGATTCCCAGTTTGACTATTTTCATTTTTATTTGTTATCTATTTTTTAATATACTTTAATTCCCACTGGGGTATATTAATATTAGTTAACTATTACCACCATCATTGCCCAAATCATCTTCAGTCATTTTCATTTTTGTTTATAATTATTTTTTTTTTACTTTAATTGCCACTGGGGTATATATTAATTAACTATTACCACCATCACTGCTCCCATCACCTTCATCATTCATTGCCACTATCACCATCACCACCATTTTCCACATACTCACCAACACATCTTTCATATAATCCTCTCCTTCACCTGTGTGTGTGTGTGTGTGTGTGTGTGTGTGTGTGTGTGATTGAAACTTTATATAAAACAGAGAAGGAAACAAAGAGAGTGAGAGTGTGAGAATAGGAACGTACTCACAGTCTCTCTCTCTCTCTCTCTCTCTCTCTCTCTCTCTCTCTCTGTACTGCAGAAGGCGAAGAAGGGGATGCCGCAACGACCATGGTTTATGTCTTCTTTACTGCGTCATAGGGGCTTCAAAATGCCGAGTTTAGGGGGGGGGGGGCTTTTATCCCTGACAGATTCGGCTTATTATTCTGGTTGGAGGGAGGGATGTAGGCTTGGCTTGTTTATATTTATTTCTGTTGAGAGAGAGAGAGAGAGAGAGAGAGAGAGAGAGAGAGAGAGAGAGAGAGAGGGAGAGATAAGGAGTTGGATTTCTTGGTGCCATGAGACGTCTCTAACATTATTTAAATAGTTTTCCATAGTTTTTTTATATGCTTTGGTTCCTCCCCAATCACACATGTCGGTCTTCAATATTAAAAAAAAAAAAGTTCAAGATCCACATTTACAGAATCTATCAATAAATTCTATGATGAAGATTATGATCGTTGGATACTGTATTCACTCAGCAAATTAATCAAATAAGTTATCTTCACTCTCAGCAGCACTACAGTCATTAAAAAATAAAAAACATCATCACTATCACCACTACCACCACCACCACCACCACCACCATCATCATCATCATCACTACTTTCACCACTACGACCGTCACCACCACCACAACAACCACTCCTATCATCATCATCTCTTTCACAACTACGAACGTCACCCACCACCACAAGCACCATCATCATTATCATCACCACTTTCACCACCACCAACATCCTCACAACCAAGATCATCATTACGACTTTTACCACCACCATCACCACCACCACTTTCACCACCACGACCGTCACCACCACCACAACCATACTTATCATCATCATCATCATCATCACTTTTACCACTAAGACCGTCACCACCACCACCACCACCAATTCGGGTTATATATTCCTCCTTACTCACGAGATACTTGGTCATTCTCGAACCAGCCAATTCCCCATCTTCCATATCCTCCCCCCATCCACCCCCCCTCCCCAAGTCCCATATACTACACATTTGGCGCCACCAGTGTGTGTGTGTGTGTGTGTGTGTGTGTGTGTGTGTGTGTGTGTGTGTGTGTGTGTGTGCCAAACCATTCATTCCACACCATGTACAGACGTGGACAAGAGTTTCAATACACCTAATTATGGGTAAATCAGACTCATTGCTGACTATAATGTTTTCACGTTCTCATTATGATTGTATTATTGTTTTGAATAATGAGTACCTGCTTGTAGTAATGTAGATGGCACTTAATCTATTTATTGGAAAGTTTACCAGCAAAAGAACAGAGGGAAGCTATCAAACGTAATATTATTCACCCAAATGTGAATGACTAGTATTTTCCAAGACTGTATTAGCTGTGGTGCACAAAATTTTATTCGTTCCCTTAGCCAGCCACAATATGACTGAATTCTCTTCTGTGGTTCCAGTGACAAAACACAGTAGTTAGCCATCTGTTTTTTTTTTAGTTTTTAGTCGTTTGAACCAAAGGTGCATCTTGCCTAAACAGATACGAGATAAAAGAGAGAAGAAAGAAGACCCAAAACACCCAAACAAAAAAAGTGAAGGTGGTGGTGTTGAGGTTGGTGTTGTTGTTGTAGGCGGCTTGTAATGTTTGTACTTATCTTGTCAAACGTTCGGCAAAAGATAGGCAATGTATGTATGTGTGTATGTATGTGTGAATGAATGTATGTATGTATGTGTGTATGTGTGTATGTATGTACAGTCGTGGTCAATAATTAATCATCCACATATATGGATAACTCAAACCAATTTCTGACTAATATTTTCACGTTCTCATATGATGTTATTGTTTTGATTAGTGGTGAGTATCTGATTGAAGTAAATTAGAAGATGCTGCTCAACCTATTTATTGTAAAGTTTCTCAGCTAACGAACAGAGGGAAACTATAAAACTTTTACGTGCGTCACTCATATGTGGATGAATATTATTGACCACGACTGTATGTATGTGTGTATGTACAGTCGAGGTCCAGTGTTCCGTCGTCTGTCTGATATGATGGTGAAACGCGGAGACTTTTTTTCCGTTTGACTGTAAATCATGAAAACAAACAATAAACAAACAGAAGAAATAATCACACCATCACAACTCCTTTACAACAAATAATATAAAGAACCAGAAAAAAAACAACCACACTATCACAACTCCTTCACAACAAACAATAAACAATCAGAAGAAATAATCACACCATCACAACTCCTTTACAACAAACAATATAAAGAACCAGAAAAAACAACCACACCATCACAACTCCTTAACAATAAACAATCAGAAGAAACAACCACACCATCACAACTCCTTCACAACAAACAACCACACCATCACAACTCCTTCACAACAAACAACAAACAACATACATACATTCCTGTGCTGTATACATTATTCTGCAAGTTGACCACCACCATCGTATACCAGACTTGAGAGGCGACGACAACGACAGAACTTCACACCAACGCCACCGTACAAGGACATTATTAGGGATCTGTGAAGTGAAATTAGAGTCCAGAGATTGCACCATGCACGCTCGTTGACGGGGAACTGTTCGCTGATAATGAAGGCGCACTCGAAATATAATGACACACGGAGAGGGGCATCCGCGGTTTGTAAAAGTTGCTCTTGGCCCGTCAATTCATTTATTACTTAGATAATGGAGACGTCCTGGGGATGTAAACACGCGCATTGGGGTTGTATATGTATGAGGACGATAAGGACACCCATTGCCTAACGTCCATAAAGTTTGATAATGAATGGAGACGTGTAGAAGATGGTAAGGAGATTATATTATGCAGGTGTGTTTTATCTGTGTGTGTGTGTGTGTGTGTGTGTGTGTGTGTGTGTGTGTGTGTGTGTGTGTGTGTGTGTGTGTGTGTGTTAAATCATCAACAACACACACACGTGCATACATAAACATTCATGGTACACACACATACATACCTGTACCTTCTTGCATCCGCACATACACATTGATTTATACACGTGCACATACATACATACATACTCGTACACACACACACACACACACACACACACACACCCTTCCTCTGACGTTGCCAAGGACCTCACAACGTTCCCATCAATGACTTTGTAATACGTTTTCCAGACCTTTGCAATACGTTACCAAGGAGGACCAACCACCTTACTAACCTACATCCTCCTTGCTATATTTCTCTTCTTTCCCACTCCAAACTTTTCCTTACGTTCGTTCCCCACTGACATTCCTTCAGCATCTCCCAGACCATCACCATTACTACTACTACCACCACCATCACTGCTACCACCACCACCATCAGTACTACCACCACCACCACCACCATCACTACTATCACCACCACCACCACCATAACCCTCATATGCACCATCATTACCACCAAAACTCACTGCTACATCACAATCGCTACATTCACTATCACCACCACCACCATCATCAACCACCACCAACATTCACCACCACTCACCAACAACAACAACATTCAATTTCACTATCACCACCATCACCCACCACCACCACCAACATTCACCACCACTACTACCATCCCCACCAACACCACACTCGCTACCGCACGACACTGACAAACGGCAAGCAGTCTACCGATAAAATTGCGACGCTATTAACTGGGTAGGTACAGGGGATGGGGGAGGTGGGGAGAAGGAGGGGGGAGAGAGGATAATATTATGAGATGCTATCGGCGAATTGGAGGAGTGTTGTTGTTGTTGTTGGGGGTGGGGGTGGTTGGGGGTGGGGGTGGTGGGGGCAAGTGGGTCCTCCAAACAGCATGCAGCTTCTCTCTTTCCTCGTTCGTCTTCTCTTCCTTCTCTTACCTACCATCACCTAACTTGCTTAATTATTTCCCCTTATCATGCACCTTTCCCTTTATTCCTCACCAGCTTCCCCTACCACCACCACCATCACCTTGCCCCATACTCACTCCCCTTTCTCTTTTCACCTCCTACCAAAGACGAATATTAGTAGGGGGAGGAGGAAGACGAGGAGAAGGAGTGTTAGGTGGAGAAGGAGGAGGAAAACGAGGAATAGGAAGAGGAGGAGTAGGAGGAGAAGGAAGGAGGAAGACGAGGAGAAGGAGTGTTAGGAGGAGGAGGAGGAGGAGGAGGAAAACGAAGAATAGGAAGAGAAGGAGAAGGAGGAGAAGGAAGGAAGGAGGAAGACGAGGAGAAGGAGTGTTAGGAGGAGGAGGAAAACGAAGAATATGAATAGGAGTAGGAGGAGGAAAACGAAGAATAGGAAGAGAAGGAGTAGGAGGAGAAGGAAGGAGTAGGAGGAGAAGGAAGGAAGAAGACGAGGAGAAGGAGTGTTAGGAGGAGGAGGAGGAGGAGGAAAACGAGGAATAGGAAGAGAAGGAGTAGGAGGAGAAGGAAGGAAGAAGACGAGGAGAAGGAGTGTTAGGAGGAGGAGGAGGAGGAGGAAAACGAGGAATAGGAAGAGAAGGAGTAGGAGGAGAAGGAAGGAAGAAGACGAGGAGAAGGAGTGTTAGGAGGAGGAGGAGGAGGAGGAAAACGAGGAATAGGAAGAGAAGGAGTAGGAGGAGAAGGAAGGAAGAAGACGAGGAGAAGGAGTGTTAGGAGGAGGAGGAGGAGGAGGAAAACGAGGAATAGGAAGAGAAGGAGTAGGAGGAGAAGGAAGGAGGAAGACGAGGAGAAGGAGTGTTAGGAGGAGGAGGAGGAGGAGGAAAACGAGGAATAGGAAGAGAAGGAGTAGGAGGAGAAGGAAGGAAGAAGACGAGGAGAAGGAGTGTTAGGAGGAGGAGGAGGAGGAGGAAAACGAGGAATAGGAAGAGAAGGAGTAGGAGGAGGAGGAAGAGGAGGAGGAAAACGAAGAATAGGAAGAGAAGGAGTAGGAGGAGAAGGAAGGAGGAAGACGAGGAGAAGGAGTGTTAGGAGGAGGAGGAGGAGGAAAACGAGGAATAGGAAGAGAAGGAGTAGGAGGAGAAGGAATAGGATGAGGATGAGGATGATGGTGAGGCACAGAGGGATCCAAACCACCCACTCTAATGCATCAATAGCAGACAGATGGACACCATTCCCAGTAATTGTTCTCGATCTGCCGCGTCTTCCCTTCCTCTCAGTCTGATGGGGGAGGACATGGGGGAAAGGGGGGGGGGTATCAAGGGAGAGGAGGGAAAGGTGGGTAGGGGAAATGGGACAGGAGGGAAGGGAGAGTGCCATGGGAGTGGTGGGGAAGAGGGTATGGGAGAGGAGGGAAGGTGAAGACATGGTTAGGGAGGGTGTCATGGGGGAGAAGGGAAGGGGACGAGATGAGAAAATGGGGCGACATGGGAAAGGAGGGAAGGGGCGATATGGGAAGGGTGTCATGGGAGGGGAGGGAAGGGGCGATATGGGTAGGGTGTCATGGGGGAGGAGGGAAGGAAGCGATATGGGTAGGGTGTCATGGGGGAGGAGGAAATGGGGAGACATGGGAAAGGGGAACATGTCAGAAGATACAATGTCACTCAACTGTGCACACAACTGACTGACTGACTGACCAACTGACCGACTTAAAGACTGACTGACTGAATATCTGATAGACTAAAAGACTGACTGACTGAATAACTAACTGACTGATACATCGACTGACTAATACATCGACTGACTAACTGATCGACTTAAAGACTGACTGACTGAATAACTGACTGACACATCGACTGACTAACTGCCTGACTGACTAACTGACCACCTCATTGGAGAGTATGTAGGCTTCATTAACTTCCAATTTGCCCAGTATATCACAGACCCCTTAAGGGAGGAATCTCTTGTTGGTCAATTGGAGGGCTACTGATTCCTCCAAACAATGCCAGGAAACAGACTCACCCAGTGTTAATATTAGGGCATCTGTTTCGTGACATAATTTGGAGGATTCACGAGCCCATCACTTTACCAATAACAGATTATCTTCCTTAAAATGAAAGCAAAAACCATGCAGATGTAGGCAAATTGAAGTCAACTAAATCCTCCAAACTCGACGACGAAACATGAATCTCTCTCTCTGATACGGGGGGGGGGGGGGAGGGATTCTGTTTCGTGGCATGGTATGAAGGAATGACTACTCCTCCTCCAACCAATCTCCCAAAGCAGATTATGTACTTACTTACTACCCTGAATCCCACCAACACCAGCGTTACGTCACCAACTCTGTATCTGTATTATTATCATTATTATTATTATTATTATTATTATTATTGTTGTTGTTGTTGTCGTCCCGTTGCTAAGCTGACATCAAAAGAGGAAAACCCGGGGAGCAATCATACCGAGGCGTCCGGGACTCAGGGGCGCCTCTCTATCACGGCCGCGGGAGGATGAGATGACAGCAAAACAGCAACAACAACAACAACAACAACAACAACAATAATAACGACGACGACACACAACAGAGACGATAATAATAATAGTAATAATAATAATAATAATAATAATAATAATAATAATAATAATAATAATAATAATAATAATAATAATAATAATAATAATAATAATAATAATAATAATAATAATAATAATAATAATAATAATAATAATAATAATAATAATAATAATAATAATAATAATAATAACAATAACAATAACAATAACAATAATAATAATAATAATAATAATAATAATAATAATAATAATAATAATAATAATAATAATAATAATAATAATAATAATAATAATAATAATAATAATAATAATAATAATAATAATAATAATAATAATAATAATAATAATAATAAATAATAATAATAATAATAATAATAATAATAATAATAATAATAATAATAATTATTATTATTATTATTATTATTATTATTTATGATCAGGACCTCCCAAACCACCACTATTACTTTCCTATCCCCATCCTAATTCCTGTCCCTCTCCCTTCCTCTCCCAACAACTACCTCTCTCTTGTCCCCATCCCCACTCCCCACCCACCGTCCAAGCTCCTGTCTCCCCCTCACCCTCTCCCTCCCAACAACCTTCCCTCTCTTATCCTCATCCCCCATCCCTCCCTCGCCGTCACAGCTCCCTCTCCCTCCCCCCCCGCCCCCCACCCCTTCCTTCGTCAGCGCCTGAAAATAGATATCGGTGATCCTGTGTGTCTGTAGAGAAGCTTGCTGTAACGAGGCGGGATGTGGGACGTATTGTGTGTGTGTGTGTGTGTAAAAAGAGTGTGTTGGTGCGTGTGTTAAGAAAATACGTGGGTGAGAGTGTTAAGTAAAAATGTTTATAGGTTTGTGTGTGTGTGTGTGTGTGTGTGTGTGTGTGTGTGTGTGTGAAACCTGAGTCTTGTACAAACATACTCACTATCGTATGAACATGATATTATTGAGTTTTGTACACCACTCTTCACAGACCCACATACCATGCAGTGCTCCCTACACACACATACACACACACACACACACACACACACTAATTCTTTCTTACCTACACTGACTCACATACCAACACACACACACACACACACACTAATTCTTTCTGACTCACACACCAGCACACACATTCCAAAACACACCCACTACACTTACTCACACACCAACACCCACATTCCCACCCCCACTAACTCTTTCTTACCCACACTTACCCACATTCCCACCCCCTTTAACTTTTTCTTACCCACACTTACTCACACACCAACACCCACATTCCCACTCCCACTAACTCTTTCTTACCCACATTTCCACCCCCACTAACTCTTTCTTACCCACACTTACCCACATTCCCTCCCCCACCAACTCTTTCTTACCCACACACCAGCACCCACATTCCCACTCCCACCAACTCTTTCTTACCCACATGTACCCACATTCCCTCCCTCACTAACTCTTTCTTACCCACACTTACCCACATTCCCACCTCCACTAACTCTTCCTTACCCACACTTACCCACATTCCCTCCCCCACCAACTCTTTCTTACCCACACACCAGCACCCACATTCCCACTCCCACCAACTCTTTCTTACCCACATTTACCCACATTCCCTCCCTCACTAACCCTTCCTTACCCACACTTACCCCCACACCAGCACCCACTAACTCTTCCTTACCCACATTCCCTCCCTCACTAACCCTTTCTTACCCACACTTACCCCCACACCAGCACCCACTAACTCTTCCTTACCCACACTTACCCCCACACCAGCACCCACACGTCTCCTCTCACACCTCAGGGTCGTGGCTGTATCAGATCTCGACAGCATTACGAGGGAGGGGCGGGCTAAGTGCGAGGCCAAGTGATTAGTGAGTTTGATATGAGCAAGTTGGGTACATACACCACACCACACTACGCTACTCTTGTTTCATTATACCCTGCCAGTTACACCACACTACACTACACTTTTCTCATTATACCCTGCCAGTTACACCACACTACACTACTCTCTTCTCATCATACCCTGCCAGCTACACCACACTACACTACTCTTATTTCATTATACCCTGCCACACCACACCACACTACACAATTTTTTGTTGTGACAAAAGATGTTTGTGATAACAAAAATTTTTGTGACAAAATTTTGTGACCAAAAAAATGTTGTGACAAATATTTTGTAACTAAAATATTTTTTTATAACAACAAATTTCTTGTGACAAAAATTTTGTGAGAAAAATATTTTGACAAAAAACTTTTGACAAATTTTATTTGGCAATTTTTTTTATTCTTTTATATAAACAAAATTTGTGACAAACATTTTGTGACAAAAATTCTTATTTGTGCCAAAAATTTTGTGACAAATTTTTTTTAGACAAAAACGGTATAACTATCGATTTCACACACACACACACACACACACACACACACACACACACACACACACACACACACACACACACACACACACACTATCGAGGGATATACGAGAAATATTGTGCACAACCGCATGACACATAGACTATTGTGCATAAAATAATATATACAAACATGAACGAATAACCATGACAGATAAATATACATACAAACCAAACACTATGGAGGACCAAAACAATCACCATCGTATACAAATGAAAGATTTTACCCAACACCAACTACAGTATTTATAGATTTATTTTGTACATGCAGTGGTTGAGGCACCATTTCCCACCACCACCACCACCATCACCACCACCATCACCACCAGCCCTTCTACGTTCATCTGCTCACCACCACCACCACCACCACCACCACCACCACCACCACCAGCAGCCCTTACGTTCATCTAACCACCACCACCACCAGCCCTTACGTTCATCTAACCACCACCACCACCACCACCACCAGCAGCCCTTACGTTCACCACCACCACCACCACCACCATCACCAGCTCCACCACCACCACTACCAACCCTTACATTCATCTGCTCTGAACTGTACATTATCTGGTCTACTATATTGAACATGGCGGGTTTAACGTGAGCCATTTACTAGTCATTGCCGTTATGACCCATTTCCTCAATTACGACGTGTCCGGGGGAAGATTTGGGCTCATATCAGAGTGGAGGACATTTGCATTCGTGTCTAGCTTGGGGGGAAGGAAGGAAGGAAGGAAAGGGGAGGATGCAGGAAGGATGGTGGGGGAAGGAAAGGGGAGCATGCAGGAAGGGAAGGAAGAGGGAGAGGGGTGATCATGTGGAAATGGGGAGGAGGGAGGGAATGAAAGGGAGGGTAGTGGGAGGAGGGAAGTGCTGATAGTGTGAAAATGGGGAGAGGGAAGGAAGGAAGGAGAGAGGGAAGGAAGGGGAGAGGGAAGGAAGGAGGGAAGAAGAGGAGGAAGGATATGTCGGTGGTGTGAGACAGAAAGAGAACCACACACACACACACACACACGACAGATAAACAACAAGACAGACAGACAGCAGGCAGGAAGGGACACACACACACACACACACATCAGAAACAACAGACAGACAGACAGACACACTTCTAGCCATGGCGGTACAGTATAATATGAGGCTCCGGAAAATTGGCCTGGTCATTGAACGATATTAGATACAGTGGTGGTCAAAAATATATGATTCTCACACACACACCTGCTCTCAGGATCATTTAAGGGGATGCTATACGTTTGGTACATTGAGCACCTTGATTCCTCCAAAGTATGCCAGAAAACAGGACCAGATAAACAAAAAATAATGGTGGTTTGTTGCGTGGAATAGTTTGGAGGAATCAGTTACTCCAGATTTAGCACCAGCACTGTACACCTCCCCCTTAGACATGCAAACGGAAATATACCGGTAATATAAATCAGCGAAGATATTATTTGATAAGTGACTTAAAAGTTTCTCAACACACCCGCTCATAGGATTTTTTAATGGAGATAATAGAGATTGCATAGTAATAATCTGATCTCTATAATAGTTCCCTACGATGATTAGCCAAAGGGAATAATATATATATATATATATATATATATATACTACAACTTAAGGGGAGATTCTTTGGTTGGTAAATTGGATTCCACCAAACCATGCTAGGAAACAAATGACCTCATTGTTACTAATAGGGAATCTCATGTTTCGCGTCATAGTTTGGAGTATTCGTTAGCCCTCTAATTTCCATCAAGAGAATCAATCTCCTCTTAAATCTGCGAGAAAACATTGTGTTCGGTGTTGTCTGTCATTCAGGTTTTGGTATATGGTTTCAAATACGTGTGTACATGTGTCTGTCTGTGTGTCTATCTCTGTAATGGACTAGGGACAAAACCACACACATACAAAAAAAAAAAAAAAAAAAAAAAAAAAAAAAAAATAGACGAGTACCTAAAGTGTGTATAAGTGTCTGTCTGTCTCTGTCCTTCTGTAATGAGCAAAGGGGGAGAGGGAGAGTGAAAAAATCTATTAACCTTCATGACGGTACAAAGTGAATCAAGTAACTCCCACCCTTGTTCTTCTCACACTAACAACATTCTCGGGGTGATGGAGGGGGGAGGGAGGGAGTGTTGGTGGTGATGGAGGGAGTGGTGGTGGTGGTGGTGATCGAGGGAGGGAGGGAGGGAGCTGATGGAGGGTGGTGGTGGTGATGGAGGGAGGTGGTGGTGGTGGAGGGAGGTGGTGGTGATGGAGGGAGTGGTGGTGGAGGGAGTGGTGGTGGAGGGAGGTGGTGATGATGGTGGTGGTGGTGGAGGAGGGAGGACAACAACAGCCACACAGAAAGAAGGGGTACTGGAAGTGAACGCAGGGAGGTATTAGAGTAGAGAGGTTGTACTAAAAGTGAACGTAAACACTACTAAACACAGTCTTTTTATTTGATGAGGAACATGCTACAGGTGAACGTAAATATAGTGTTTTTATCTCATGAGGGAAGGTGATATGATGCTTACTGATGCGATGGTACAACGAGGAAAAAAACAACAGACAGATACAACTTGCTGAATGATCTTTAACTGTCTCGGGTCTTATAATATATATGTACTTCCTTACTGCTGACTTACCGCTTGGCCCAGAAAAATAATAATAAAAATGTGTACCGTAGATGAGGAGAGAGATAAGGAGGAAGGGTATGAGAGAATAATGGACGAGGTGTGAAGGAGGAGATAGGAGCATGAAGAAAATATGGAAGGGTGAAATGGGAGGATAAAAATAGAGATAGAAGGAAGAGGAATATAAAGGGTATAGGGGGTGACACACACACACACACACACACACACACACTCACACACACACACACACACACACACACACACACACACACACACACACACACACACACACACACACACACACACAGAGAGAGAGAGAGAGAGAGAGAGAGAGAGAGAGAGAGAGAGAGAGAGAGAGAGAGAGAGAGAGATTTCAATTTTGATGTGGATGCTATAATATTTCTGTGAGGGGTGTAATTATGTGCAGTGGTATGAGGCCAGATGGTGGAGAGAGAGAGAGAGAGAGAGAGAGAGAGAGAGAGGAGAGAGAGAGAGAGAGAGAGAGAGAGAGAGATACGGGCAAAAAGACAGAGGGGATGGTTGAGAGAGGAGGGGGAGAAAAACGTAGACAGATAGACAGATGAATGCTGAAGGAGGAAGAAAAAAAGTGAGGTATGGGAGAAATAAGGAGGAGAAAGAAATGAGAAAAAAGGAGAAATAAATGAGAGAAAAGAATTGAAGAAGAAAAGGAGGAGAAAAAAGGAGGAGAAAGAAAAGAGAAAAAAGGAGAAATAAATCAGAGAAAATAATTGAAAAAGTAAATAAGGAGAAGGAAGAGGAGAAAGAAAAGAGAAAAAAAAAGAAAAAAAATGAGAGAAAAGAATTGAAGAAGTAAAGAAGGAGAAGGAAGAGGAGAAAAAAGGAGAAAGAAATGATAGAAAAGAATTGAAAAAGTAAAGAAGGAGAAGGAAGAGGAGAAAGATCCGATGATACAGCTCTTGAAGTGATGAACCTCAAATAATTCAATCACAGAGAGGGGGCTGGGGAAGGGGGATTTGTGTGGGGGGGGGCAGGGGAAGGGGGGATTTGTGTGGGGGGGGCAGGGGAAGGGGGGATTTGGAGGGGGGGAGGATTTGTGGGTGGGGCAGGGTAAGGGGGGATTTGTGGTGGGGGATGGGGAAGGGGGGATTTGAGGTGAGGGCTGGGGTAGGGGGGAATGTGTGTGTGTGTGTGTGTTGTGTGTGTGTGTGTGTGTGTGTGTGTGTAAGTCCACCCAAGATCTTAAGTCTACGTGGGGGAAGTGAGTGGGGGGAAGTGAGTGGGGAAGTGAGTGGGGGGGAGTGAGTGGGGGATTGAGTGGGGGGGGGGGAGTGAGTGGATATCGTATAGAATATTATATCGTAACTGTGGTAGACCATTATATTCTTCCTTATTCTTTTCATTCCCTTCTTTCGTGTTCACTATTTAACTCCTTCATTCTCCTCTCATTATTCCTCCTCCTTTATTCTCCTCTCCGTTTCTCTTTCTCCTTCATTCTCCTTTTATTATTTTTTTCTCCTTCATTCTCCTCTCATTATTCTCCTCCTTTATTCTTCTCTCCGTTTCTCTTTCTCCTTCATTCTCCTTTTATTATTTTTTTTCTCCTTCCATTCTCCTCTCACTATTCCTCCTCCTTTCATTTTCATATTATCTTCCTCCTCTTCTCTTTCTCTCTCATTCTCATATTATCTTCCTCCTCTTCTCTTTCTCTCTCATTCTCATATTATCTTCCTCCTTTATTCTCCTCCCCTTGTTCTCTTTCTCCTTTATTCTCCCCTTCTTATTCTTCCCTCCTACCTTCTCCTCTCTCTTGTTATTATCTATTCTTCTCCTATTTCCAATTCCCCTGTCGCCTCTCTCTCTTTCTCTTCTGTCTCATTCTCTTCCTTCTTCTTTTCCCTTCCCTTTCTCCCCTAATTTTCCTTCCTTCCCTCCTTCCTCTTTCTCTCCACCCGTCCCTCCTTCCTTAATTATTTTCACCCTTCCTTCCCTCTCCTTCTTCTCTCCCCTTTCCTTCTTTTCTCCTTCTCTCCATCCTTAATTCCCTCCTTCCTTAATTATTTTCACCCTTCCTTCCCTCTCCTTCTTCTCTCCCCTTTCCTTCTTTTCTCCTTTCTTCTCATCACCCTTCTCTCCTTCCTTCCTTCCTTCACCCTTTCCTCACCTTTCTTCCTCCTCACCTTCCTTCCTCACCTTCCTTCCCTTGTGAGTACTTGAGTGGTGAAATAAAGCGTCGTTGACCTTGCCTGACCCCGCACTGATAACATCGGGTGTGATATTCCCTGGTAACCCGATAACACACACACACACACACACACACACACACACACACACACACACACACACACACACACACTGCCCCCTTACCCCTCTTCCTAGCCCCGTAACAACCCCCCCCTCCTCCTGTAACACCCTCCCCCAACCCCCTCCTCCAGTAACACACCCCTATCCCCATACCCCCTTACCCTTCCACCTCTAGCACCCTCCCACCTACCCCCTCCTCCTAGCCCCTACCCTTGCCCCAATAACACCCCCCCTATTCTCCCGTAACACACTCCTCCTCCTCCTCCTTGTAACACTCATCCCCCTCTTCCCCCTCGTAACACTCTCCCCTTCCCCTTGTAACACTCCCCTCCTCCCCCTTGTAACATTCCCCTCCACCCCCTTGTAACACCCCTCCACCCCCTTGTAACATTCCCCTCCAACCCCTTGTAACACTCCCCTCCTCCCCCTTGTAACATTCCCCTCCAACCCCTTGTAACACTCCCCTCCACCCCCTTGTAACATTCCCCTCCACCCCCTTGTAACACTCCCCTCCACCCCCTTGTAACACTCCCCTCCTCCCCTTGTAACATTCCCCTCCAACCCCTTGTAACACTCCCCTCCACCCCCTTGTAACACTCCTACTCTTCCCCCTTGTAACACTCCCCTCCAACCCCTTGTAACACTCCTCTTTTC
>JAWQEG010007115.1:0-12643 GCA_033782935.1 Petrolisthes cinctipes
AGAGAGAGAGAGAGAGAGAGGGGGGGGGGCGAATTTTCCCCCTTAATTACAAAAATGGAAAACTTCTTCCTATGAATATTAAATCAGAATCGGTCTGGAGATAGAGTGAGTCCCTCATTCCTTCTCACACACACACACACACACACACACACACACACTACTATATCTACACACACACACACACACACCACTACATCTACACACACACACACACACACTACTATATCTACACACACTCACACACACACACACTCCTGCAACATACACACACACACACACACACACACTCCTGCAACATACACACACACACAGAAACCCCACTACATCTGCACACACACACACACATACACCACTACATCTACACACACACACACACACACATACACACACACCACTACACACACACACACACCACTAACCTTGCAACACACACACACACACACACACACACACACACACACACACACACACACACACACACACACACACACACATACACCACTACATCTGCACTTCACACCCTTGCAACACACACACACACACACAGTAGTCAATATATCAATCAAGACATAAAGAAGCCATTTCATACCATTTAAGACATATACCAAGTAACTCAGTACCTTCCTTGAGACATTTAAGACATAGACAAAATCACTCAGTACTTTCTAAGACATAATTAAATACAAAATCACCTAAGACATAAGACATACCTTCTAAGACATACTTTCTAAGACATACCTTCTAAGACATACCTTCTAAGACATACCTTCTAAGACATACCTACTAAGACATACATTTTAAGACATACATTCTCAGACATAAGACACACCTTCTAAGACATACCTTCTAAGACATAATACATACCTTCTCAGACATACTTTCTAAGACATACCTTCTCAGACATAAGACATACCTTCTCAGACATACCTAGTAAGACATACCTTCTCAGACATACTTTCAAACACATACCTTCTCAGACATAATACATACCTTCTAAGACATACCTTCTCAGACATAATACATACCTTCTAAGACATACCTTCTCAAACATAAGACATACCTTCTCAGACATAAGACATACATTCTAAAACCTATCTTCTAAGACATACCTTCTAAAACCTATCTTCTAAGACATACCTTCTAAGACATAAGACATACCTTCTAAGACATATTAATACATTACCAAAATCACTGAGTACCTTCTCTTTGTAAGTATCAGAGACACGTCCCTCAACTTGAAGGAGATATTCATACACACGAGGGTAAAGTTGTGAGTGAAGCAGCAGCATCTGGCCCCACACACACACACACACACACGGGGGGAAGTATTAATGGAGAAGTTGTTAATATTCACAAAAAAAATATGGAACTCTTTTGAGAGACGCCTCGAGTCTGGAAACTTCAACAAAGATCTTATGTGTGTGTCAATACTGCTGTGGGGTGGTGGTGGTGGGGGTAGTGGTGGGGGTAGTGGTGGGGGTGGGGGTGTAATAAGAGTGGTGGTAGTGGTGGGAGGGGTTATAAGAGTAGTAGTAGTAGTAGTAGTAGTAGTAGTAGTAGTAGTAGTAGTAGTAGTAGTAGTAGTAGTAGTGGTGGTAGTGGTGGGGGTGGGGGATAATAAGAGTGGTGGTGGAGATGGTGGTGGGGGGGTAGTAGTAGTAGTAGTAGTAGTAGTAGTAGTAGTAGTAGTAGTAGTAGTAGTAGTAGTAGTAGTAGTAGTAGTAGTAGTAGTAGTAGTAGTAGTAGTAGTAGTAGTAGTAGTAGTAGTAGTAGCGGTGGTGGTGGTAGTGGTTGTGGGGTGGTGGTAATAAGAGTCGTGGTGATGGTGGTAATGGTAGTGAAGGAGTGGTGGTAGTGGAGGAGTGGTGGTAGTGGTGGTAGTGGAGAAGTGGTGGTAGTGGGAAGAAGAGTGATGGTGGTGGAGATGGTGGTGAGATCAAGTGTGGTGGTGGTGGTAGTAGCAGAGATGGTGGTAGTAGTAGAGACAGTGGTGGCAGTGATTTATTTATTTGTTTATTTATTTATTTAGGGGGTAGTAGTACAGTGTTGGTGGTGAATCTTAAGCAACGGATTCATTCCTCCAAACAATTCCAAGCAACAGGACACCATTATTTTTGTTAATTTGCTCTTGTTTCCTAGCATACTTTTGAGGAATCTAGGGGCTTTCAAAAGTTTATTATGTATGTTATGTTATGCTATGTTATGCTATCATTTTTTTTTGGGGGGGAGAGGGGCGAGCATAGCGTCAAATAATTGCAAAGAGTTGTGGGTATCATCGGATTAAAAGCTGCATTATATTATCATCCGCAACTATCTCAAGGTTAGTCAGTCTTGGCGGCATGGGATTCACCAGCAGAACAGATCGTTGCCAGACTTACGATACGTGAAAAATTGCATAGGCATCTTTCACACACATCTGGCAGAGAAGACCTCGAGATATAGTGTAAAAGATTATCTCCCTTTTATGATAATACACCGACAGGATGTGATGTGTGCACTGAGTAGGGAGAGAGGGCCCTAGCAACCAACTTTTATAAGACTGTTGCCATCTCTTACTGAGTGAACGAACGACCTGCAAGCAAACAGTGTCTGAAGATAAAAATATAAACAAAATACGTCACACACGCATCATTAAGCCTACTTTATATACGAAGATTTCAGCCAAACACATCATTATATATATAAACTTTGGCTAATTAAATCAGGGTTAGAGGGTTGATTTATTGATGATGTCGCCACGGTGAGCAATACACAACTACACACGTCACACTACCCCCACACCATCCGCCTGTCTGGGTGTGGGCCTGCCTCACTCCCTACAACTTAAGCAAGCATACCGTAGCTTCACAGTACTGACACCATCGACTCAGGCCGCGTGTGTGTGTGTGTGAACGTGGATGGACACAAAACATAACCTAGTGCCATTGTTTTCCCTATTTGTGGCCCCTGTACAACTCCTGCCAACAGTGTAAGGTTAGTAATGTCGTGGGGTTGTGTCATCCGCTGGCTATGGTGGCTCTCAAAGCTTAAAATTATTAATGCAGAATCATTAATAAAAAATGCTGACCGATACCATTTCTTTGTTTGAAGGGGATAATGTATTTTGGATTTAAGAACATCATGTATACATATTGGATTTAAGGGCATAATGGATTTTAGATTTAAGATCATCATGTATACATATTGGATTTTAGGGCATAATGTATTTTGGATTTAAGAGTATCATGTATACATATTGGATTTAAGGGCATAATGTATCGAGGAGGTAAGGACATAATGTATAAGTATTGAATTACGGGGCATCATGTATACGTGGGAGTCGTGAATAGTATGTATGGAAGGTCGTGTGTTGAATTGTATGGAAGGTCGTGTGTTGAATTGTATTGGGGGTGGTGTGTTGAATTGTATTGGGGGTCGTGTGTTGAATTGTATTGGGGGTGGTGTGTTGAATTGTATTGGGGGTTGTGTGTTGAATTGTATTGGGGGTGGTGTGTGGTATTGTATTGGGGGTCGTGTGTGGTATTGTATTGGGGGTGGTGTGTGGTATTGTATTGGAGGTTGTTGTTGTATTGTATTGGGGGTCGTGTGTGGTATTGTATTCGGGGTTGTGTGTTGTATTGTATTGGGAGTGGTGTGTGGTATTGTATTCGGGGTTGTGTGTGGTATTGTATTGGGGGTCGTGTGTGGTATTGTATTGGGGGTCGTGTGTGGTATTGTATTGGGGGTTGTGTGTGGTATTGTATTGGGGGTCGTGTGTGGTATTGTATTGGGGGTCATGTGTGGTATTGTATTGGGGGTCGTGTGTGGTATTGTATTGGGGGTCGTGTGTGGTATTGTATTGGGGGTCATGTGTGGTATTGTATGGAGGGTCGTGTGTGGTATTGTATAGTCGTGAGTGGTTCATAGTTTTGGGAATCCGTGTGTTCCTCTTCTCGTTCATTCCAATGTTTATAATTATGTTCAGAGACAAATGCCCCTTATAGGTATGTAATGTTTTGGGTACAATTTATTTGGTTTGCATATTACATTTACCAAAAGCGCCCGAGAAATTCAACTGAAAGCCGGTACACCTTCGTAAGTTAGAAAATATTAAAAGAATATAGGTTTCACATAGAGCTCACAGGCTGTACTGCATATCACGGGCATAAATAGATCAATATGAAACACTTGTGCTGACGCATTTACAACATTCCTGGGGTTAACGAAAGACGATCTCTCCATAATATAACACTTGGCTGTAATATTTGTCATAGTATTTATAGTATTTACGATGAAGTCATGGTTTTATCATGCAAAAGTTGATTAATGTTTTCGGTAAAGATAATTTATGTAATCGTGTATCTAATCTACATATCTCCAACATAATTTTTTTTTATTAGGTGATACACAAAGTGGGCAGTCTCCGTTTATCAGTGTTGAAGATAGGAGGACTTTATCAGAACGCGATAACAACCAGTTTAGGACGAGGGAAGGTCAACACCAGACATCACAACTTTCAACACATCAAGCTCACGCACCAGCATCATGGAACTTCCGGTATGTCCCCAGCCATTCTATATACACACACACACACACATACAAACACACACACACACACACACACACACACACACACACGCACACACACACACACACACACCAAATGTCAGAAATGTTAAATATTATTAATAAATGATGAAGCCTATGTCCAGTGTCGAAAGATATAAAAAATAAAAATATATATATATATAAATTTCCTGTACTACTTTCACTCATAATAATTATTGTTCTGAACGTTGGTCTGTCTAAGGGCTTTGGCTCGACAGACCGGCCATCAATCGAGTATATTTTTGTATGTTATCATGAATGATGTGTTAATAGCAATAGATTTACTTTACTATACGAATCCTCGAAAAAAAAAAATGCTGTAAAACAGACTTCCTCAATAAAAAAGTTGTGATCAATTTGTTGCAGTGTTTTGAAGGCTCTGTAGACACCCAGAATGACCTGAGCAAGAGACACCCTAAGGGGGAGATAATTCTGTTGGTGATTTTGCCACGAAACAGATCCCCTATAAATACTACAGAGGGGATATGTTTTCTAGTATATTTAAGGCCCCTGTGATCGTGTATGAAAATTGGAGGCTTCTGATTCCTTCTGACTAAGCCACGAAACGAGCTCCTTCTATATGAGTAGTGTTTAGTGGCAATATTTGAAGGACTCGTTTGTCTCCAATTTTCTGACTACAACACAAGGTCCCTTAAGAGGAATCAGTAGCCTTCCAATTTACCAACACGAGAATCATACCGTTCTGGACCAAGGTTTAGTTTTAGTAATGGCAAGGCATAACCTAACCTAACCTAACCTAACCTAACCTAACCTAACCTAACCTGGCTTGACCTAACCTAACCTAACCTAACCTGATCCAACCTGACGAACCCTAACCTAACCTAACCTGGCTTGACCTAACCTAACCTAACCTGATCCAACCTGACGAACCCTAACCTAACCTAACCTGGCTTGACCTAACCTAACCTAACCTGATCCAACCTGACGAACCCTAATCTAACATAATATAACCTAACCAATACAAACCTAACCCAACCTGACGAACCCTAACCCAACCTAACAAAACCTACCCTAATCTAGCCTAACATAACATAACCTGAATCAACCTTACCTACCTACCCTAATCAAATTTAATCTGACCTCACCTACCCTACCCTAACCGAATCAAACTTACCTGACCCAACCCAACCCAATGTAACCTAACTTTATCTGATCTAACCTGACCTGACCTATGCTAAGCTAATAAAATTGGTGTATGTTTCCCAGAGTATGGTGAATCAAGCCTTAAGGGACGGGTTGATACAGTCACTAGCTGATGGACTAAACACGATGAAGTGTGTCGTGTGTAACAAGAAAATGACCGGAATGGAACCAACTGAGCAACACCTGAGAGGCTCCAACCATAAGGAAGCGGCGGCCAGATATGCCATTGGTCACAGGGACACCGCCCCCCACTTGCTTCTCAGCCTGTCCTCACTCACAAGGAAGGCGGTGACGAGTGGTGTGATTCAGCAGACTCACTTGGGAAGCACCAAATGCACCGTGTGTGACATCACTCTCACAGGGACACGCCAGATAGAAGATCACTTGGCAGGTGATGCCCACAAGAAAAAGTGTCAATGTCAATCGTTCGGTCTTCCAGCAAAGCCCATCCAGCCCCAAGCATTGCCCATCCAGTTTCAAGCAATGTCCATCCAGCCCCAAGCAATGCCCATCCAGCCCCAAGCAATGCCCTTCCAGGCCCATGCAACGCCCATCCAGAACCAAGCATTGCCCATCCAGCCCCAAGCAATGTCCATCCAGCACCAAGCAATGCCCATCCAGCACCAAGCAATGTCCATCCAGCACCAAGCAATGTCCATCCAGCACCAAGCAATGCCCATCCAGCACCAAGCAATGTCCATCCAGCCCATCCCAAGTGGTATTCCTCATCCTGTAAATATATTACAGTTTTCCTTCAATTTCTGTCCTGAGAGTCACGTGGATATAATAATTTTATCAATACTAATCGTAGGTGTGATGTTTCCAGATGCCATCAATAATACACTTTGCTACAGTGAGAAAACTAACAAACAAATGCTCGTAATTGCAGGGTGGAGCAACTGCCCTTCCTCTTGCTGGGGGTGATGACGTGGAGGTAGAGCAGCTGGCACAGCAGGCTATTGATGCAGGTCACGTCCGACAAACTGACGACGTCATGTCACCTTACATTTGCATAACTTGCCACAAAAATTTTAACGGCAAGCAAACATTGTATCAACACCTCAAGAGTAACACTCACAGGAAGAAGGTAAAGACGTTGTGGGTTTTAATTCAATTCTTGCCTAAATATTCTGAGAGTAAAATACAATCATAGAAGCAATGTTTCCTTAACTGACATGATAATTACCATTAAGATAAATTAATGACAAAAATAACAATGCATACAGAACTATAAACCAAGAAACAAATATTTTGTACATAATAATAATAATAATTGAGTGTGGTGGTGTTGTGGGTTAGAGTGCTTGAGTGGAGTCTGGCACCCAAATAATAATAATAATAATAATAATAATAATAATAATAATAATAATAAAAATAATAGTAATAATAATAGTAATAATAATAGTAATAGTAATAATAATAGTAATAGTAATAATAGTAATAATAATAATAATAGTAATAATAATAATAATAATAATAATAGTAATAATAATAATAATAGTAATAATAATAATAGTAATAATAATAGTAATAGTAATAATAATAGTAATAGTAATAATAATAGTAATAATAATAATAATAGTAATAATAATAATAATAGTAATAATAATAGTAATAATAATAATAATAATAATAATAGTAATAATAATAGTAATAATAATAGTAATAATAATAGTAATAATAATAGTAATAATAATAGTAATAATAATAGTAATAATAATAGTAATAATAATAGTAATAATAATAGTAATAATAATAGTAATAATAATAATAGTAGTAGTAATAATAATAATAGTAGTAATAATAATAATAGTAGTAATAATAATAGTAGTAATAATAATAATAGTAGTAGTAATAATAATAATAATAATAATAATAATAATAATAATAATAATAATAATAATAATAATAATAATAATAATAATAATAATAATAATAATAATAATAATAATAATAATAATAATAATAATAATAATAATAATAATAATAATAATAATAATAATAATAATAATAATAATAATAATAATAATAATAATAATAATAATAATAATAATAATAATAATAATAAGTAATTGTCTGTTTTATTCCAGGTTAATTCCACCACCACAGCCATGGACCCAGGACGCTCCTTAGTGCAAATGGTGAGGCCCCTATTACAATAATCTGTCACAGGATCATAATTACACATTATGTACAGTAAGCGCCCAAGAGCGTGGCACAAAATTACTGTGTAAAATCAAAGGGGACTGACTAGCTTAAAGTCTCTACGGTGTATCCCGTCGTGTCTTTTTGGGCTTACCTAATGTTTTCCTTTCTGTGACGTTTTCCTTACTTTTAATTCCATATACAGTAGTTGTAATGTTTATTTTTTCATATGTGTATTGCGTAGGGAAGTGTCGTTGCCACCACTCACCATTCTTACAATGGTGCAGTCAGCCTCGTATTCCCAATGACACAGGGAAAGAGTGAGGGTTGGTGACCCCGCTCTCTAACAATGACCCCACCAAAGGCTCAAATATCAAGTAGCCTTGGAGCTGGACCCCTTGCCTATCAGGGGTCCTGAACTGACACTTGGCCCTCCCCACCCCTTGAAAAAAGGGAAATGGCAAATTGATGATGATGATGATGATGTAAACATCATATTATATAATTTATATGTAATACATACTGTATTTGTTATTTTATAATTTTATATAATATTATTGGTAGTGTGTGTGTGTGTGTTTTTTGTGTGTTTTTTATGGCTCGAAAGGAGAAGTGACTGTGTGCGTGGCCCATCCTTCCACTGGGTACTCTGTTTCTACTTATGTATTGTGGTTCCTTTTCTACCCTCTGGCCCTAGAGCATCCCCACTCCTTGAGAAAAGGGAAACGGGGTATTGATGATGATGCTATAATGTTTCTCTCTTTGCAATCCTATAATCCACCCTGGCTAATACAGTAAAACAGTCCTGCCTTTAATTTAGGGTTACAAGCAATAACTCCTCTTTGAGTTAATTAATCTCATTTGTTTTCACAGACAAGCCACGACCCCTACAGTGTGCGATCCTCCCCCCGGGGCGTAGTGCATGTCTTCAATTACAAGTTTGATGGACAAGGCAAGAAATGGGAGAGGGAAGGAGCTGAACACGACTCTACCAACCTGAGAGGAATATTCACCCTCATGGGATACGAGGTCAAGGTGCACGAAAATTTAAGTAATGAAGATACTCGGGAAATGATGAAGAGCATCCGAAATGGAAAAAGACTGAAGGATGTCGACGCACTGATATTCTTCTTCTTATCTCATGGAAAAGACCCATACACATTCTATACCAATGATAAGATTGAGATGAACCTATTTAACATTCGATATATGTTTACTGACAGAAGGTGTCCGGCAATGAGTAGCAAACCTAAGATATTCTTCATGAACTACTGTCGTGGGGAAGGACAGGAACTGGAACGAAGGGAAGTGGACACCTCATCACACGATACTCCCAATGACATGGTGACGGTGCATGCAGCGGCCGAGGGAATTATGGCCTACAGAACCTCCGCCAGGGGAACTCACTTTGTCGAGTACCTGTGCCAAGTCCTGAGGAGTTACAGCCGAAGTCACGAACTCAGGGAGATTTACAATATGGTCAGGGACGAAATGAGTGCAAGAAACAGCACCAGGCCAATGTGGGAGGACTATGGCTTCAAGAAATTTTACTTCAATCCTGTATAATGAGCTTGTGGCATAGATGAAAATGTTGATTCAATCCTGTATAAGAACGAGCCTTTGGAATATATAAATGGATAGAAATTTTACATCAATCCTGTGTTATAACGATTCAATTATATAGATAAATAGATAAAAATGTTCCTTCAATCCTGTGTAACAAATAACAAGTGGTATAGATAGATAGATTCCCTGAACAGTGGGTCGTGTTAATTAAGGACTCACGTGATGTAGTCAGAAAATTGGAGGTTAGTGAGTCCTTCAATCATTGCCACGAAACACAACCTACATTGAAGGAGCTTGTTTCGTGGCATAGTCAGGAGGAATCAGAAGGTCTCATACACGATCACAGAGTCCTTCATACATAATTATACCCTGTTGTTTTGACTGTGCTGGTTTAACTGTGATGAATATGATTAACTTTAAGGGGAGATTCTCTTGTTGGTGAATTGGAAGGTCTATGATTCCTCCAAACTATGCCAGGAAACAGACAACCTTAAGGGGGTGCGAGAATAGGGGGACAGGCTGAGGGGGGAGGGGGGGTTAGAGGGGGGGGGAGGGGGGTTAGGGGAGTGTGGGAGTAGGGGGACAGGCTTAGGGGGGGAGGAGGGTTAGGGGAGTGTGGGAATAGGGGACAGGCTTTCTATCCACCCCAAGCCTGTCCCCTTATTCCCGCACCCCCCAAACACCCCCCCCCTCCCCCCAAGCCTGTCCCCTACTCCCGCACCCCCTTAACGTTACCTTAAAGAGGGATCTGTAAGTATGTATGTATGTATGTATGTTAATAAATTGATGTATGTTTATTGTGTTTACTATAATATATATATATATATATTTTTTTTTTTTTTTTTTTTTTTTTTTATACTAGATTACCCAAATATAATTGAAAAACGAAATGAAATGCGATGGTCAAATTATGAACAGATATAATTATACAAAAGAAAAACTGATATAAGTTACAAGAACAGAAATAACAAAAGAACAGAAATAAAAAGAACAATACCAGAAATAACAAAAGAACAGAAATAAAAAGAACAATACCAGAAATAACAAAAGAACAATACCAGAAATAACAAAAGAACAATAATAAAAATAACAAAACAAAAAAATAACAAATAACAAAACAACGAATAACAAGAACAAATAACAGAAGATGGAATAGTAAAGATTGATTGATTGAGGATGAAAGAAGAAGAACGAGGTCATAAAGAGAGGTGGAACAAGAGAAAGTAGAAGATGGGAAGTAGAAGATGGGAAGTAGAAGATGGGAAGTAGAAGATGGGAAGTAGAAGATGAGAAGTAGAAGATGGGAAGTAGAAGATGGGAAGTAGAAGATGGGAAGTAGAAGATGGGAAGAAGAAGATGGGAAGTAGAAGATGGGAAGTAGAAGGAGAGAAGAAGAAGATGAGAAGTAGAAGGAGAAGTAGATGAGAAGTAGAAGGGGAGAAGTAGAAGGAGAGAAGTAAAAGATGGGAAGTAGAAGATGGGAAGTAGGAGAGAAGTAGAAGGAGAGAAGTAAAAGATGAGAAGAAGAAGATGAGAAGAAGAAGATGAGAAGAAGATGATGAGAAGTAGAAGGAGAGAAGTAAAAGATGAGAATTAGAAGGAGAGAAGTAGAAGTAGAAGGAGAGGGAGGGAGGGAGGGAGGGATAGACTAAGAATATTGAAAGAAAGAGAGTGACTGCCAGGAGCCGAAGGGGCGCCAAAACACCCTTGTGATATAGTAAAAAAATTGGAGGCAAATGAGTCCTTCAAATATTACCACGATACACACACACACACACACACACCTATATCTCATCTGTGAAGATTTTATATTCAACTGGGCATATGATACCATCAGTAACCACATTGACTTGCAACAGTTTGGCAACATGAAATCCACCTCTACCACTCATTGCCTTGTCAGTCTGCTAGACTTCATCTATCAGAACCTAGACAAGCGCAAAACATCCCTTGCTTTAACTTTCATAGACTTTCGGAAGGCCTTTGATCTTGTGGATCACACCACAGTGATACAAAAAGGACTAAAATTAGGTCTCCCCGGCTATCTTGTGTCATGGCTGTGTGACTTTCTGTGTGAGAGACGGCAGGTCACACGGTATCAAAATCACACCTCCACCTTTCAAAATCTGACCTGTGGTGTTCCCCAGGGTACCAAAATGGGGCCCCTTTGTTTCCTGCTGTTAATTAATGATGCCCTCACTGACACACCACACCGCTGGAAGTATGTGGATGACTCTACAGTAGGAGTCACTATCAACAATGACTCTCCTGACTACAGTCACCTACAGCATACCCTTGACCACCTGCAATCCTGGACCACAGAAAATAGCGTCACCATCAATCAAACCAAGACTGTAGTAATGCACATCAGTACATCCACCACTCCAGTACAACCACCTAATGTTACTATTGGCTCTCACTCACTACAGTTGGTTGAGTCTACTAAACTGCTGGGAGTCACCATTGACAATAAACTGGATTGGAAGCAGCACACCACCACCATCATCAAGGCAACCACCTACAGACTTTACATGCTCAAAACAATAAAGTCCTTGGGTGCCCTACACCAACAACTGAGGGATATATATACTACTTTCATCCTACCCAAGCTTACATACGCATCTCCAGCCTGGTCATCATCACTAAACATCACTCAACAACGCCGGCTGGAGAGGGTACAGAAGAGAGCTTGTAAAATTATACTGGGGGTCACATACACTACATACGACCAGGCTCTGATCTCCCTTAATCTACCCTCACTGACAGAGAGATTCCAACGTGACCTCCAGACTTTTGGGGACAAGTTGCTGCTACACCCCAGACTCCGTCCACTCCTGCCCCCCACCCTACCCCCTCCATCTAGGGCAGCCCGTCACTACAATAAAATAAAACCAATAAAAACAAGAACAGACAGATACAAAAATAGCCCCATTCCCACCATTATAAATATAATAAATAAGTAATCATCCAGTCTGTCTATGTATCATCTTTGTATATATATTACACATCTCATCCTATTCATCCATTCATTCATTATGTCATTTATTATGTATGTATATTTTCAGCCTCAGGGCTGCATTCTGCTTAATAAACCGATTATTATTATTATTATTATATGGAAGAGACAGACAGACAGACAGACAGACAGACAGACAGACAGACAGACAGACAGACAGACAGA
>JAWQEG010007116.1:0-17500 GCA_033782935.1 Petrolisthes cinctipes
CGTGGCAGTATTTGAAGGACTTATCTACCTCCAATTTTCTGAATACATCACACTGTCCCATAAGATGCCCTGCTGGGTGTTGGGAGTGACAGTGTATTGATTGGGGTCGGTACTGCAGGAGGCATTGAAGTTGTTTAGTTCCTTCCCACACGTCCTATAATCACCTTCTTCAGTTGCCTCGTTGGTTTCGTTCACTACCAAATACATGAGGACTGCCTTGACGTCACCAATACACATAGAACTTAGCATCACAATCATCTTATCGTTCTTAGTTTTATTGTTACTGTCGTTGATACTTTTATTGTCAAAATAAAATGCATTGCTAGAAGGTGGAATTATAACACAAAGATGAACGTATAAAAGGAATGAAGTGTGCAGAGATGAATGGAATGTGCAAACAAGAATGCAGCGGGGATGGAAAGAAATTATGCAGAGTGGCTTGAAGTATGCAAAGTAATGTGTGTAGAATGGAAAAGTGTGTAAATAAGACTGAAGTGTGCAGAGGGATGGGTGCGGGGTGTGATCTGTGTGTGGGTGAGGGTGAGGGCGTGGTATGTGTGAGGGTGTGGGTGAGGGTGTGGTCTGTGTGAGGGTGTGGGTGTAGTCTGTGTGTGGTGAGGGTGTGGTCTATGTGAGGGTGTGGGTGTAGTCTGTGTGTAGGTTTAGGGTGTGGGTGATGGTAAGGGCGAGAGATCAGTGTGAGGGTGAGGGTGAGGGGCGTGGTTTGTGTGAGGGTAAGAGTGAGGGCGTGGTATGTGGTGTGTGTGTGTTGGGGGCAGGGGGAGCAGCAGCAGCAGCAGCAGGAACAACAGGTCACGACCGTGGGGGGCGAGGCAGGTGAGCAGGAAGTAACATAATCGCCCTCGCATGACCTCCTCCGACCTGCCTCCTCCTCTGTCCTGCCTCACCTGACCCGTCTAGCTTCCTCTACTCGCCTCACTTTTATCTCATTTCTCCACCCTGCATCCATCCTTCACCCACCAAACTCGACATATCATTCTGACTGACCCGACTCTCTTCTATCATTCCCCTCCCTATATGGTCAAAATTGGTCATCAAATCTCTACCCTGCCTTCCCTGTTATGTTTCATCTACCCTGCCTCTTTAGGTCTCATTTCTCTTCCCTACATCACTATAAGACTTCACAACTCACTCCTGTTTCTTTTGTCCTGTCTTCCTCACTTCACTCGCTTTCTCTCTCCTCTCCTATCTAATCCCACCACCTTACCAATCCTTCCCCTCTTGCATTCCCTGCCTCTTTCCTGTTTCCCTCTCCCTTACCCTTCCACTTTCCTGCTTCTTTTTCCTCTCCCCTGCCCTGCATCTCATACCCTTCCACATTCCCCTGCTACTCCCACCTTGCCTCTCCTACCCCTGCGTGCCTCACCTGCCTGTCTGCCTCATCTCAACCCAAGCGTGACTAAAAACTCAGCCTCATTTTAATATCTTTTTCTTCTCATTTTACTCTTGCGGTGAACACTCCGGTCTGGCAGATAATGGTGGAATTTAATTCACTTCCATGTAAGAAAATAATAGCCTATAAATCTCGGCTTACCCTTTACCCTGTCACCGCTATCAGGGAAAATATCTTTAATTTAATCCTGTACTTACCACTATAGTCATACAAATAATCTGATCATGTGAGCTTTCCATGTCAAACAGCACAAAACTGGAAAGAAATATTTTCCTGGCCGTTGACAGCACAAGTGTCATCCAGACAGTTGACAAAGTTGGCAACATTACCACCTGCAGCAACATGATTCAATTTTCAGTTATTATGAATCAATTATCAGTTCTTTCAACCAGATTAACACCAGACAACAAAACACATCATACAATAAGGAACACACGAGTATATAAAGCCTCGGATATGATGTATACTTGGTGTACAGCTGAGCGGTTAAAGGTATCTCTCTCTCTTTTATAACGTAAGATTTGGCAACCATCTGCAACGGGATAGGGTATGTGGTGAAGGGACTGCATTCGAGTACACTCACTCCGTTAATAGGCTGATCGGACGTAGTGTGAAGCGTAGTAGATCTGGAATGACGTGAATGGAGTGGGAGACTTTGTAACTGGTGAGACGAGGTATGGAATGCGAGGGTGTATGTCGAGGGTGTAGATCTGAGAGGTGTGGGTCGAGGGTGTAGAACTGAGAGGTGTGGGTCGAGGGTGTAAACTGAGAGGTGTGGGTCGAAGGTGTAGAACTGAGTGGTGTGGGTCCGAGGGTGTAGAACTGAGAGGTGTGGGTCGAGGGTGTAGAACTGAGAGGTGTGTGTCGAGGGTGTAGAACTGAGAGGTGTGGGGTCGAGGGTGTAGAACTGAGAGGTGTGGGTCGAGGTGTAGAACTGAGAGGTGTGGGTCGAGGGTGTAGAACTCATGAGGTGTGGAACGAGGGGACGTGATGCAAGAGATTCCAGACACACAAACACCCTGGAGGCTGAAACGGTGAGGGGGGCGGTGAGGTGCATGTTATACACAGGGAAGCGGGGCGGGGTGCATGGGCCGGGAAAAAAAAAAAGTTGGATAGCGGGGCGCAGTATAAAAACGGGGCCGAGAGGAGGAGGGGCGGGGCAGGGGGCAGAGGAGGGGGATGGAGAAAAGCCGAGAGAGATAGTGGGCTTTGTGTGGAACGAAGTAACAAGTGTCGTGTGGGGCGAAAACTGAAATATACCGAGGGACTTGACTGTAGTGTAGAAAGGGGCAGGTTGAGGCTGGCTGGGCTGGTCTGGGTTGGGTGGGCTTGGCTGGGTTGGGGAGGGGAGGGGAGGGGAAGGGAGGGTTGGGTTGGGGAGGGGAGGGGAGGGGGTGATGGTAGTATAAAGGTGGAGGAGGAGGGAGGAGTTCTTCTGCCCCATGTGCTGACAGGAAGTTTGCTTACAACGGGACCTGGATACCCTTCACTAGCGACCAACCACTCGGCCACGGTAGATGCTCACAGGAGAGGGCTCACATGGGTATATAGCTTTGAGATAAGAGGTGTGTTGCCGTGAGTGTTGTAAAGGCCAGGGAGGGATAATGCTAAAATGTGGAGGTGATGGCATGGAATGAGAGCCGTGTGTATTGTACCGATGAGAATGGTACAATCAAAGTGAGATGAGAGGAGTGTTATTTAAAGTGAGGTGAGGTGAGATGAGACGAGGGAAGGGTGAGATCAGAGAGTGAGATAACAGGGGTACGTTATAATAAGCTTTGTAATTTCACACACACACACACACACAGCAACAACAACAACAACAACAACAATGATGGATGATTATTACAGACAGCCAACTAACCAACCAACCAACCAACCAACCAGCCACGTCCACCACCACCATCACTCACCTCAGTTCCTCATTCAGTTAGTTAGCGAGTCAGTCAGTCAGTCAGTCAGTCAGGTGGCCAGCCAGTCCGACGGTCACTCCCTACCCCTCACCCTCACCATCACCCTAACACTCACCCCTCACCCTCACCATCACCCTAACACTCACACGGTTCCTTTGTTTTGGGTTATTCATGTTGTTGTCTCCCTTTCTATTTTTGTGTCTCCTTTCTATTTAATTATTTTTGTGCATCTTTTTCCAGCTAATTTATTCAGGCCTCGCCTCTCTGTTTATCTGTGTCTCCCTCTTCCTTTCGGGTCTGTATCTTCCTTTCCATCCCACTCTTCATCTATTATTATTATTATTATTATTATTATTATTATTATTATTATTATTATTATTATTTTACGAATAAAAGTAGTCATATTAGAGCAGTTTTATGTGCAGACCTATTTTTATATATGCCCTTGGATTTATTTTTTGAACTCACACACACACACACACATATTAAACTGCAAATGATTGTCTTCACGTGTGTTCCCCCCTCCCTCTCTCTCTCTTTCACTCTACCCCAGCTCTCTTTCGTATTATCATGATTACTCTTCCTCGCACTCTCCCTACTCTCTCCCTCGTCCGCAGTCCCGTCCCCTCATCTCATTATACCTCTCACCCACATCCTCTTGTTCCCCGATTCTTTGCACACACCCTTACCGTCCCTCACTGACTTTAGTACTCAACCCCTCTCTCTCTCTCTCTCTCTCTCTCTCTCTCTCCTCTCTCTCTCTCTCTCTCTCTCTCTAATATCAATCCTTTTCTCACTCACCTCTTTGCCTTCACCTTATCTATTCATACACCCCTCTTTAACACTAAATATTCTCTCTCTCTCTCTCTCTCTCTCTCTCTCTCTCACTGCATCAACCCCCCCCCCTCTTTCTCTCTCACTGCATCAACCCCCCCCCCCCCTCTCTCTCTCATACACACACACACACACACACACACACACACTGCATCAACCCTTACCTCGAAGTAACCCTCCCTCACTCACTCTCACCCACCAACACGTAACCATCTAATTCTCACACTCTCCTCTCCAATCCCCAACACCCTACCCTTCCCCTTCCCCCCCTACCCCCCTCCCCCCCTTCAACTCATGCTTCCCACACTACCAGCTGCCACCTGCCCACTGCCCACATTAAAGGGGGAGGAGGGGGAGGGGGATTCAAGGGGGATATACTTGGAGCTTGGGGGGGGAGGTGGGGGTCAGAGCCACCAATTTATGAATGATGAGATGATATGTGTGCGAGTGAGTGTGTATGCTGTGTACGTTTGTGTATGCTGTGTGTGTTTGTGTAAGTGAACTTGCTAATGACAGGTGTCAATATTTACGGGGGTTATTTAAGTTTAAGTGTGTGTGTGTGTGTGTGTGTGTGTGTTTGTACAAGTTGTTTACATGAGACTTACGTAAGTGGAGAGTTACTGAAGCTGCACACACACACACACACACACACATACAGTCTCTGGATTTGTATGTTTATAACTACATTGAGTTATACAAGAAAGTCACACAGAGTAACGTACAAAATATCATAATATCCGATGCATCGTAAATACAAAGAGAATGTTACGTAACTTTACACACGCACACACACACACACACACACACATACACACACACACACACACACGAGTACTGAGTGGCTGTGTTATACTGAGAAATGAGGTTTGGGAGAGGAGGCAGGGGGAGAGGGACTAGTTGTTGAGGGGGACTAAAGATAAAAGGTTGAAAAGTAAAATGGGAATTGAGGATTAAAAGGAAAAAGATATAGAAAAAGATGAAAAATAGAAATATACAAACGACGAGGGAAGAATAGAACTGGGGACTAAATAGGAACGAAAAAGTTAGAGACAGCAATAGAAAGCCAGACATAAAGAAAGACACACATAGATTACAATAGAAAAACATAATTATATAGAGATACAATTATGGATACATACACAGTTACATATATGAGAAAAGAGAGAGAGAGAGAGAGAGAGAGAGAGAGAGAGAGAGAGAGAGAGAGAGAGAGAGAGAGAGAGAGAGAGAGAGAGAGAGAGAGAGAGAGAGAGAGAGAGAGAGAGAGAGAGAGATCAAGAGGGAACAAGGGGGGTGGGGGGTAAAAGGAGAGCTAGAGAGGGGGGGGGGGGTGAGGTCAGACAAGGTTAGGGGTAATGCGTCTGGTTTCACGGCTGGCACTCTGAGGGGGGGAGGGGGAGGGGGAGGAGGAGGAGGGGTAGGGAAGGGAGGGGGAGGAAAAGGGGGTGTTACAGGAGAGGGGGGGGGGGAGTAAAAAGGAGAGGGGAGAAGGCAAGTGTTGGCATTTCTGAATTACGATGGTTTACGATATTCTGTTCCCTCGTTGTGCTCATTGGTTAACTTGCCTGCCTGCCCTTTCAGTGTGTGTGAGAGAGAGAGAGAGAGAGAGAGAGAGAGAGAGAGAGAGAGAGAGAGAGAGAGAGAGAGAGAGGTGGAGGGATGGTGTTCTCCTTCCTCTCCACTGTTTGTCTGTTTCTCTCTGGTTTTTGTTTCTCCTTTTAATTTTGTCATGACTATATCCTCTTTCATATACCTTCTTTACATCATTAATATGTCGTTTCTCTCTTTTTAAACATATTTTCATGGATTCTCGCGTGTTTACTTCTCCTCCTCCTCTCTCTCTCTCTCTCTCTCTCTCTCTCTCTCTCTCTAACACCGCCTACCACAGCACCACATCAGTGTCAACCAGCCAGACATCCCCTCAGTCTCCCTCCATCATTTCTCTCCCTCCCTCCCTTGTTTATTGCCAACTATCCCATCCTCGCTCCTTCCACACTATCCTTCTCTCCCTCCATTTATATCCAAAACTGTCTTTCAAATTACCTCTTCCTTCCTTTCTCTCCCTTGCTTATTGCCAACTATCCCATCCTCGCTCCTTCCACACTATCCTTCTCTCCCTCCATTTATATCCAAAACTGTCTTTCAAATTCCTTCTTCCTTCCTTTCTCTCCCTTGCTTATTGCCTACTATCCCATCCTCGCTCCTTCCACACTATCCTTCTCTTACTCCATTTACACCCAGAACTGTTTTCAAATTACCTCTTCCTTCCTTTCTTCCTCTCTTCCCTTTAATCAAACTCTCTTCCCCTCGCCTACATATTGCCTACTCCTTACTATCCCTCCTTCCTCACTATCCTTCTCTCACTCAGTTTCCACCCAGAACTGTCTTTTACATTAACTCTTCCTTCCTTCCCTCACTCCCCTTTCATCAATTCCTCTCTTTATATGCAGCTCGTCATTCTCTTCTCACCATCCTTCCCCTCCTTTCTCCCTTTCTCCTCACCCAACCATCTTTTTTAGCCCTCATCTTCAACCTTATCTCTACTATCTATTATCTTGATTCGTATTTCATTCCCACCCACCATCTACATAATTTTCACTCCAACTTGATCCACTCCACAATTTCAGCTTCGTTCTCTCTCTCTCTCTCTCTCTCTCTCTCTCTCTCTCTCTCTCTCTCTCTCTCTCTCTCTACGTTCACATACCTCCTCTTCCCACTCCCCCTTTCCCTCACTTCATGGGCTACACCTCACCTCCAGTACACTTTACCAGCAAATTATATATAACACGACACATTACAGTATAACAGGATAATAACAGTGTGTCTGATGCACCACAAACACCAACACCACCACCACCACCACCAAAACGAGACGAGAACCAGAAACACACCTCGTCCAGAAACAAAACAGCATCACATAACACAACACAAAAAAATTAACCAATGTAAAAGCGTTTCAAGTGGAATAAAGTAGGTATTGTTTACTGTAGCTACACCTGGACCATCGTAACACTCCACTTAAACTCCACGTCTTCTATCTTTCTTCTCTCCTCATCCACCTCATTCCCTCCATTATCATCTCCACTTCATACCTCCCCTCCGTCTGCTTTTCTCCTCCATTAAACATTATGGGGACTAGAAAATTGTTCCATTCACAGTTTAACACGAAGCACAGAGTATGACACGGGCCACAACAAAGCATAACATAGCATTCCCCATACAATAACACGACATACACAGCACACCATACAACATTACATTCTAATTACACAATACAACATTACACAACTAATACCATGCATGACATAAGACGCAGGAAGAGGACGCATTATCAAACGTAGGATGAATGCTATGACAAGACACGTGTAAGGATATAATAATTACACCATGACGTAACATCACACAGCAAAACAAAGCGTCGTAATGATACTCCTACGTACGGCCTCATCAGTCACATACGGTAACAAAACAACAACAACAACAACTTACCCAACAATGGCATCACGAAGAGTATCAAAGTAGAGGTCGTACTAATGTGACAGAACACGGCAAAATAACAGCAACTAACAAATAACACAGATAACAAAAAAGATCACAAACTACAGGAAAAACAACACTAAAAAAATACCAATCACAAAGCAATACGAAACTAACAAATAACAACAAAATAAACAAATAACAACAAAATAACACGGATATTCAAGTCACATGGAACAACACAAAAGCAATACGAAAGCAAAACAAATAACAGCAAAACAAAAACAATACAGAAAGCAAGTGACGTAGAACAACACATCACATCACAACAAACCAAACTAAGCCATGCAACACAACACAAACAACACAATAAAACACAACAACAACACAATAAAACACCGTAACACAAATCCGTCCCTTGTAATATATACAGTACAACACACACACTGTTACGGTCCCATTGAGGTGTGTGTGTGTGTGTGTGTATTACAGCACCTCAGCCCTATACACGTGGCTCCTGAATCACACCCAGACGCATGTTAGGACTGATTCATGCGTGACACGAGAAGGGATGAGGGGGAGGCTGGGAGGATGGGTAAGGAAGCTCGGAAGGAGGAAGGGGGAAGGAAGTAGGGAAGGAGGGTGGGTAGTTAGTTAAGGTAGAGGGAGGGAGGCAGGGAGGGGGCTGGTTGGTAAGAAGGGGGAAGCAAGGATGGAAGTACAGTGGGAGGCAAACAGACAGGTAGATAATAGCGAAAAAAGAAAGAAGAGAGAAAAGGAAGTATGGCGTGAATGGGAGGAGGAAGAATGACAGGTGCGTGGGGAGGATGGCAAGCAGTGATGAAGCAGAGGAAGCAAGTAAGGTTTGGAGGAAAGAAAGAGGACGTTGATAAAGAAAAGAAAAAAATATTTGAACAAAGACCAGAGACATGGCGGGTAGAAAAAGGGAAAAAGAAGGGAGTAACTATGAAGACAAACAGGGTGGTATAGGTAGGGAAAGTGAGTGGTAGGTAGGGAAGGTGAGTAGTAGGTAGGGAAGGTGGGAGGTAGATTAGGAAGGAGGGAGGGAGGGAGGTAGTGTAGGTGGGAAGTAGAAGGAGGGAAGGTGGGAGGTAGGTAGGGAGGTGGGAGATATATTAGGAAGGATGGAGGGAGGGAGGTAGTGTAGGTGGGAAGTAGGAAGGGAAGGTGACTAAGAGGGGAAGCGGGAGGGAAGTTATGAGATGTTAGTAATGATACAGAGGGAGGGAAAGAAATGGAGGCGAGGACTGTGAAAAATGGCGAGAGGGGGAGAAGGGAAAGACTGTGAGAACTTCAAGAAGGGGGAGATGGGTGTGATAAATAAGAGGAGGAAGGAGAGATGGAAAGGGGAGTGTGACAAATGTAAAGTTAGAACAGAAAGAGAGTTACAAGGGAGGGGAAGCTTACAAGGAAAAGGCAAAGACGGAGTACAAGGTATTAAGGGTACACTCTCACACCTAACCCGACCTATATTGACCACACACTAACAAATCTAACTAACCCGACTTCTCCGACCCAACTAACAATGCACATAATCTAGCCAACGATGCAAATGATCAAGTCAGCGAGGCAGCATATACTGTATAATAGATTTCACTAAGCCTGACACAACTTACATCTGTGACTACGCGCTGAACACATCCCCCCCCTCCCCACGTCCTTCCCGTAAGAGGAGACAAGGGCACAACAGCTGTAGCTAAGACAAACATTGCACAACACTCGATATACCAAACCGCTACCCAACAATACTATAATATTATGCTGACGTTTTTGTGACAAGGGCATTCCTCCCAATGAGAGTTGACCCCACACGAACATAAACATGTACACACGAAAACATTTACACGTAGGCCAAGTGATGAAGCACATTTACACGACAGATGTAAACGAACACCCGACACAATACAGGTTTCCTCATTAACGTCTCAAAAATAAACACACAAACACACACATTCATACGAAATAAAATAACACAACAAATGACACACACACACACACACATTTTTCTAGACACAAGTACCAAAAGTGACACTGGAGGAGACACAGGAGTGGGGGAAGAAAGTGAGCGGTTTGGACACTCACACTACCGTCACTACCACCACCATCGATACCACCACTAGAACAAACTTACATCACTACTAACATCTGATACTATAACTCCACCAGCACTACCACTATCACCACAATCACCGCGTCACTTCACACCACCACCACCACCACCACCACAACAACAACAACAACAAATTTACGTCACAACTACCACCTTACTCTAATTTCACCAGCACTTACCACCACAGTCTTCCATCACATTGCCAACACTACCACCACAACCATCACCATCACTACCATCATTAGTACACCACCACTACCATCTTACTCTAACAACACCATCACCTACCACCACAATCATCCACCACAACCACCATAACCACCATCATCAGTACTACCACCACCATAACCACTACATAACAATGAATCAGCTGTTCCACCTAACCTAACTTAACGAGGACTGGGGAGTTGGTAAGAGTTAGAGTTTGACCATAGAAGACAGCGGGTAAAGTAAGTCACAGTGGTTGGGTTACCTGAAGATGCTGTGAGGATTTAATTTATCACACACCCGGGGAAGGAGAGATGGATGGATGATGTGACCGCGGTTAAGTAAGTAAGTGATTGGGTAATGGGAGTATTGGCCAAATTAAAGGCATGCAACAGATTCCTCTAAAATAAACTATCCAAAGAAATAGGATACCAGCTCATCACAAACAGAAGTAAAAAAAAAAAGTAAAAACAAAAAAAGATAAAAAATGGAAAAAGAAGAGAATAAAGAAATATGCTACCAGCGAAATACAAACTGAAAAAGTGAAAAGAATGGCAGAAAATAACAACGCTTTGGGGAATTTGTACCGTCCTTGGCAAACCAGGTAAATGAATATTCAATGAAGTAAATACCGTACACCCCTGGCTGATGGAGGCTGATGTTGGGTCAGAGGATCTCACACCACACCACACCACACACACTGCAGTTGGGGTGGTGGTGGTGAGATATGGGGTGGTGGGGGGGGATATGGGATGCTGAGGGGATGGTGGGGTATGGGGTGGTGGTGGGGGGGGATATGGGATGCTGAGGGGGTGGTGGGGTATGGGGTGGTGGTGGGGTATGGGGTGCTGAGGGGGTGGTGGGGTATGGGGGGGTGGTGGTGGTGGTGGTGGAGTGTGTGATGCTGAAGGGGTGGTGGGGTATGGGGTGGTGGTGGGGTATGGGATGCTGAGGGGGTTGTGGGGTGGGGTAGGGGGAGCTGGGGTGGTGCTGCAAAACAGATTCTAAGTACAGTAATTATTGTTCACTGTGTTGTTTACGTAATAACACGCAGTAGACCACAACACACAATTCTCGTAGCTAAGTAAACACCGCCACAAAAGTCAACTCTACAAAAATAGGACAGTTTGCTTTCACTCCAATTATCCCTTCTGAGTGGATAGTAAATATAAGTTGACGGTGTGACGCCATCCATCTCTTGGCTAACTTTTTCTTTCAAGTATATACAGGACTTAAGTTATTATGGTTTAGTAGATTGATATCCATTCCAAGCACTTGCTATACCACTCACCAGAATCACCACAACTTTAAGTCTTGCCACAACATATAAACAACAACCATAAACCTTGCCAAACTCTTGCTATCACCACAACCTGTTCAACTCCCACTCATCATTATAACTAACCAAACAACACTACAACCACATCCATAAATCTTGCTACAATATACACACCACAACCCTCCATGGCTGGTATAGTTATTACTGTTACCATCACCACAACTATTTCGACTTGCAGTCAACACTTAAAACAGTAACCACACACCACAACAACCTACCCCCACATAAACCCAACTATAACATTAACCACAACCCACTACCCAAGTCACAACCACTATCACCAGCACCACTTCACAAACACTAGCACCAATACTACCACCACTCCAGTCAACACCACTAGCACCATCTGACCACCAATGGCACCATTTCACCACCAACCAACATTAGCACTACCTCTAGCACCACCACCACTACTAGGACCACTTCACCAACACTACCACAACCAGTCACCACTTCACCACTACCACCACCACCACAGTTACCAGCACTATCACTACCACAACCAGTACCACTTCACCACTACCACCACCACCCCAGTTACCAGCACTAACACTACCACCACCACTACCACCACCACCACCACCACCACCACCACCAACAACAACAACAACCAAACAAGCAACCAGTGAGTGAGTAAAGCGTCTCCTCTCCCTCCTCGAGTGTCAAGACCTTACGACTCGGAGGTCAGGCTGGCGTCCTAACACCCCCTTCAACCCCCATTCCCCCATCCTCCACCTCCTTCTCCTTCCCTCCCACCCCCCTTCCTCTTCTTCTCATTCCCTCCCACCCCCCATCCTCCTCCTCCCCCTTCCTCTTCTTCTCTCATACCCTCTTCCTTCTCTCCCTCCCTCTCTCTCCGCGTTCTCTCCCACCGTCCCTTCCTCCTCTTCTCTCCCTCTCCCACCCTCCTCCTCCTCCTTTCTCTCCCATTCTTCATTCTTTTCATCTCATCCCTAGTTCTCTCCTTTCACCCTCCCCTCCTCCCCCCTCTTTTTCCCTTTTCCATTTCTCTTCTCACTCGTTCATTCTTTCTCTCCTTCGCTCTTCTCTTTTCTCTCCGTCCTTGAACCTAAACTTGTGACACCATTCCCCTCCTTCCCTCTTATCTCACCTCCCCCTCTCGCGTTTACCCTTTCATGCACCCCCCCCCCCTCCCCACCCAGCTCACCATCTTGGTCACTTCCATTGCCTCTCTCCTCTCCCTTTCTCCTTTTCCCTGCTTTTTGTCCCATCCTTATATTACCCTTAACTCCTGTCTCTCTCTCTCTCTCTCTCTCTCTCTCTCTCTCTCTCTCTCTCTCTCTCTCTCTCTCTCTCTCTCCCTATTCTCATTCCCTGGTTTCTGTCCCATTCTTATTTCTCTCCCATCCTCAATTTTCTTCTTAATTTTTCTTCCCGTAGGAGTATTGTCTTCAGTGACGTAAACAACACAAGGTTAATTTTTTTTACTGTCCCTTGGTACCCAGATAATTAATGAGGTGGTTACTACAGTGTTGGTAATTCTGGACCAACTGATTACTTCAACGTATTCTAAGCAACACCCACCAGGCTCGACTTCTTTAGGCACAATAAAGACCCCACAGAGTAAAGGCCAACAAGGCTAACAAAAAACACAGTGAAGCTCAACCTGTACCAACCAACCAACCAACCACCCAACCCTTAGTAGACATATAGTGACCAATTGCATGTGTCACTATTGTCTGTCTCCATCCTCACACTCTACTGTATCTTTAACTTGCCATTGTCCCCTAGATCATTATTTTATACATCATCTCTTTACATCATCTCAGCCACTACCGGTACATCTGTCATCATCACCATCACTACCCATCATGGAAAAGGCACCTCCTCCACCTTTCTCCACCAGCATCATCACCATCACCACCCATCATGGAAAAGGCACCTCCTCCACCTTTCTCCACCATTACCACCCATCAAGAAAGAAGCACGACCACCACCATCATCATCATGGAAGAGGCACCACCTTTCTCCACCAGCATCATCACCACCTTTCTCCATCATCATCATCATCACCACTACCACCTCAACAGACCTCACCTCACCTGGGCCCCGGTAACCTACAATCAAGCAGCTCTGATAATAACTCGCTAAATTGCAATAACAAGGTCACGCTGATTCGACATTTCCGTTGGTTGGCGGTGGTGGGAAAGCGAGGAGTGATGGTGGTTACTTGACTCTTGCTTAGATTACCCCAGCCATTCTTATAAACAAAACCTGTTATAGCTGTAATGCGATTGGTAAAGAGCTATAACAAGAAGAGGAAGTATAGCTGTCATTATGCTTGTTCTACTAACCCAGAAGCAGAGGCAGCTAAACCCATTATAGTCCCGTACTACTAAATGCCCCTCCTTGATGCCCCGCCCCTCACTGATTTGGCTTTAGGAGGAAATTCGGTGTTGGTAAATTTGGAGCAACTGAATCCTACAAACTATTCCAAGCAACAGAACACCATTATTTTTGCTCTCCTGGTCCTGTTTCTTGGCATACTTTGGAGGAATCAAGGCACTCCAATGTAACAAAAGCGAATTACCCCCTTAAGGGACCCTGTGATGTAGTAAGAAAATTGGAGGTAAAAGAGTCCTTCAAATATTGCTACGAAACATCATCTATATGGAAGGAGCGTGTTTCGAGGCACAGATAGGAGGAATCAGAAGCCACCAGGTCTCATACAAGATTACAGGGTCCCTTAATTAAGAGGATAGTATTATAGAGTGCATTGATTCCCACAAAGTATGCCTGGAAACAGCTAGGGCCAGATTAACAAAAATACTGGTGGCCTGTTGCTTGGAATTGTTGGGTTTGCTCCAGATTTACCAACACTGTACTGTACTTGCCCCTTAAATGGATACCTAATAACTCACGCCATTTCTTTCTTTCAACGCAGAATGTCTATATAGAGGCTTTGGAAACGTACTTACAAGGAACTCATTACTTTACTCTCTTCATAAATACTGTAGGCTACACTCTGACTGATCAAATAATAAACAAAATATTATCTCTTCTTCTCCTTGCATTCCCACTCATCCAGTCTGCTACATTTCATTTTTCAGATTTCTTTTCCTCTCATCACCTTCACTTTAAGTTCTTCCCTTCCTTCATCTAAATACCTTCAAGGACTCTCCCCTCCCCACACTCTCAAGACGCCATTCCTCTCTTCCCCTTATCAAATCCTTCCCCTCCCCTCCCCTCAAGCTCCCCTCCACTTCCCATATCTCCCATTCCCTTTCCATAAGTCCTCTCATTTTTTTATTTCTCCATGTACAGTCGACAAAAAAGGACTGGAACTCCCCTATAGATAGTTTTAGTTAATTCCAATGTATGGGTGGTTTCAATACTTTTCTTGCCAACTGTACATCACTCTTTCCTTCACACATTCATCTTTTCTCTCTCTCCCCTTCACCTCCTTCTCTGTCTATTATTTATTTATTTTTAATCATGGGTGTAGATAGAATTAAGAGGGTTAGTGGGGAATATAATGTGAGTGAAGATGAGAATAGTGATATATAAGAGTATAATATAGATGTATGCATGTTAAGGCACCCTGTGATGTTGTCAGAAAATTGGAGATATTAGTCCTTTAATTATTGCCACGAATCACCACCTATATGGAAGGAGCTTGTTTCGTGGCATGGTCAGGAGGAATCAGAAGCCTCCAATTTTCACCCACGATCACAGGGTCCTTAAAAGTTCGGTGGTTGCTGTTCCTCCATCCTCAAGCCTCCCTCCCTCATCCCCACCATCACCCTCACCACCACCACCTCCCCCCTCACTCAAATGCCCCACACAGAGCAGCACTAGTATGACGCTCTGGAGACACAACACATCCCCCCCCATCCCCCCCACACACAACACATCCCCCCTCACTCTTTCTCTCCTCTTAAAACACCCTCACCACCACAATACATTCCCCCCCCTCTCTCTCTCTCTCTCTCCAACCCACAACACATCCCCCTCCCTTTCTCTCTCTCTCCTCCTAACCTCCCCCCACCCCCCACCACCACAACAACACAAAAAACTGTTGCCTTCCCCCCCCCCCCTCTCTACCATCCCAACTCCCTCCCTCCCTCCCTCCTCTCTACTTCATATCACTGCCATCACCTCCTGCATTCCCATCCCTTCTCTTCATCCTTGCTCTTCCCTCCTTCGCTTCTATACGCATTATTATATAAGTTACAAACGAACATTAATAGAAAACAAAATGGAAAAATAATTAAGGGGGTCATCTACTGTGGCTGAACTGGAGTCGACATGGTCCTCCCAACAGTGCCACGAAACAGAGATCTCTTGAAGGGGTATATGTTATTGTATAGTGTTGGTAAATCTGGAGCAACCGATTCCTTCATGCTATTCCTTACAACACACGACCCTTATGGAGTTGCTGTTGTTTGTTTCTTTGCACAGTTTGGAGGAATCAGTAGCCCTCTAATGTATGTGACCAAGGAAATACAGCAGCCGTGACATCACCACTGTTTCTCTCCCCTGCACCCCCCGCCCCACCCCCCCAGTGCCATTCTAACCCCCTACCTCTCTCACACACACGCTGATACGACCCCCTCTCCTTCTCTCAATAACCCCCACCCCCATCCCTCTCACACACACTGATATGACTGGGGTGCTGGGTTTGTTTGCTGTGAGTATGTACAGTCACCAAGCATAAATCGTAGCCCAGACTAATGGATGGAGAGAGAGAGAGAGAGTGTTGGTGAATCTGGATTAAATGATTCTTCCATACTATTGCAAGCAACAACAGAACACGTATACTTTTGTCAACTTGGTCCTGTTTCCTGGCATACTTTGGAGGAATCAAGGTGCTTCATAAACTAGCAAATGCACTCAGTCATAAATAAATACAAAGTGTTCATTAGTTCAACATATATACTCCTGTACTCAGTCTTATTATGAAATGGTAGTACATACATACATACATACCTTTTGTCTCGTGTGTGTGTGTGTGTGTGTGTGTGTGTGTGTGTGTGTATGTGGGTGTGTGTGTGTGTGTGTGTGTGTGTGTGTATGTGTGTGTGTATGTGTGTGTGTGTGTGTATGTGGGTGTGTGTGTGTGTGTTGAGTTCGTAGGCGCTACAGACTGTGGGAGTGTTGTTTTTGTACTGTATATTTATGTACGTGGGAACAAAGTACGTGCATGATCATTTGCAATTATGAACATGTAATCTGAGCATCTACACACACAACCACACATACAGTATACATATGAATACATCACTCCCATCCATATAATATACAGTATACTATTGATTACAGTATCGCTCGTCAAGACTTTATATGGGAAAACAGAGAATAGAATTTATAGGTGAGGGTCAAACATGTGATGTGAAGTAGGTGATGTCAAAATTAAAACATGTATAAATTAGGCATATATACTTTAATTAACCCAAGTACATATTATTTCTTTGGATTAGCGGTATTTCTGAAGTGTAACGGTGTGAGCTGACAACTTTTTTTTTTTTTTTTTTTTTTTTTTTTTTAAACCTTCTCACACAGCATGATACTCACATTATATATTATTTTTATCATTATTATTATTGAAGCTATCACAACATCAGTTTCCTTCTTGTCACAATGTTTTGGTACGGGCATCTCAAAAGTTTTACTGTGAATTTGTTATTGTTGGTTCGTAACTTAAGGGGGAAGTTTTGGGTTGGTAAATCTGGAGCAACTGATTCCTCTAAACTAATCCAAGCAACAGAACACTATTATTTTTGCTCTTCTGGTCCTGTTTCCTGGCATACTTTGGAGGAATCAAGGCACTCCAATGTACCAAAATAGAATTACCACCTTAAGGGGTTAATACACTTTTGGTACATTAGAGCACCTTGATTCCTCCAAAGTATGCCAGGAAACAACAGTCAGTATATACTAGATTAACAGAAATAATGGTGGCCTGTTGCTTGGAATAGTTTGAAGGAATCAGTTGCTCCAGATTTACCAACATTATTCTTCCCCCATTAAAATGTATCAAATCAGCAACTCTCTGGTCTTATAATTTTACAAGATATGTGAAAAAAAAAAAAAAAACATATGGTGTGGGGTGGATGAAAATATAGAAATCGTGAGTTAAGGGGGCAATTCGCTTTTGTTAAATTGGAGCTCATCGATTCCTCCAAAGTATGCCAGGAAACTGGACCAGAAGAGCAAAAATAATG
>JAWQEG010007116.1:22500-49384 GCA_033782935.1 Petrolisthes cinctipes
CCATCCTGTTCCTGTCTCACACCTTTAACCCCAAAATTTAATGAGGACGATGACTTACCCTTCTTTCCCTCTGGCGAAGATCGTGTTATTTATGTTATTTATTTATTTATTTATTAAGGAAGGGTGATAGAAATTGTGAATAACAGTATTATTGTATAAACGTCTGCTTATGTTTAGATACGGTAATAGTATTTGACTAACGCCAGAAGACTACCTTTCACATACTAGTCCCAGCTCTATTGTCGCCTCACCTCACAACACACACACACACAAGACTATCATTATGACCCTCCACGTCTCCCAATCCCAGCCGTGGCACTATCTCCATTAGGCAGGACTTAATAATCACCCTTACAGCCTCCATCACAAAGGTCGAGAATTAACTGCAGTTCAGGACACACAGAGGGAGGGAGGGAGGGGGTCGGTCATCTCTACACGGGTACACCAGTTTATAACCTGAGATGTCTTTTAACTCGGAGTTGTGAGGATGAAGAGGTACAGTTGCAGACATATGAAACAGACACACATGTAACTTGGCCCCTCATTGACCATAGGGTAGAATTGAGACGTTGTGTGTATAGGAGACGCATCTAATTCTATGCTTGAAAAGGGGACCCATTGGAAGTGTGTCTGTTTCATGAGTCTGCAACTGTACGTGGGAGCTATACTGAACCTCACGTCTGGCTTTTCTTACCTTTAGACAATACTTAAGCATTTATCAGTCCACGTTATAGCTTACGTTAATTTATCCCACAACGGAGGAATGTTATGATTTTTCTTATGACTTCTATTTTGATGGCCGTCCATAGATTTACAGTAGCCTATGTATAAATAATGAGGTAATAAACTTTTGGTACATTAGAGCTCCTTGATTCCTCCAAAGTATGCCAAGGAACAGGACCAGATTAACAAATAAAATGGTGGCCTATTGCCTGGAAGAGTTTGAAGTAACTAGTTTATCCACATTTTGTAATATTGTAAAAAAAAATTAATTCTCTAAGTTATTGGTTCGTGTTAGGTTTTTGCGAGAGGAACCAACACAACACACCGCCAATTATGATTATATATAAATGATTCTTTGAAAGCCTTATATCATCATGGAAAAATAAGAATATATTGTACAGCTTTGATGCCAAATTCTAATATCCGGTATTCACATTACAGTAAAATCCAATATAGTGGAAACATTTGCTGGTTTGGTTCGTCCAGATAGAATTCTTGGGCGTTATAATTTCTTTAGATAGATCTGAATATCCACAAATTTAGTTATGATTTTTTTAGTAACCTTTAAATGTAAATACAAGAATTGCTGTTAAGTCCGAAAGATAGATAACAGAGGTACAGAAAATACCGATATATGATCACTAATTCTTACACAATATTATAGCACAAAGGACGACAAAATTATACCAGGAACACAGAAAAAATCAGACAGTAACACTAATACATATACACAGAAACAGGTTAATTAAGAAAGAAAGAGAGAGAGAGAGAGAGAGAGAGAGAGAGAGAGAGAGAGAGAGAGAGAGAGAGAGAGAGAGAGAGAGAGAGAGAGAGAGAGAGAGAGAGAGAGAGAGAGAGAGAGAGAGAGAGAGAGAGAGAGAGAGAGAGAGAGAGAGAGAGAGTGTGTGTGTGTGTGTGTGTGTGTGTGTGTGTGTGTGTGTGTGTGTGTGTGTGTGTGTGTGTGTGTGTGTGTGTGTGTGTGTGTGTGTTGGGTACAGGTTAGGATGAAGTAATGGAGAGAGAGAGAAATGGGGGTGGGAGGTGGAGGTACAAAGGCAGATATAATTGAGGGTACGAAATGGTTATGGAGTTAAATAATAGTGAACAAAACTATCTGGTAGAACGAACCATTATGAACCGAGTGATACCTGGCCTACAAAAGAAGACAGATTTTAATTATGAGAAAAATAAATCGTATAGGAGAGAATGAATAAGAAAGACCAAATGACTTTATACTATGATATCCAATACAAACTTGGGTACACCTTGACGCACTTTTGAGTTGCATATTTGGTAAGAGAGTGTTTACCATTCATGAGATATACTGTATAATACAACCTACCACCAGTGACACTAACCAACTAACCTACCACCAATGAGACCAACCAATCAATCAACCAACATACCACCAATTACACCAACCAACCAACCCACCAACCATAAAACAACTAGCTAACCAACCAACCAACTAACTAACCAACCTACTATAATATAACCTGCCAACCGACTAACCAAGAAAGCAACCAACTGACTAACCAACTAACCAACCAACTAACTAAGCAACCAACCAACTATCCAAGCAGCCAACCAACTAACCAACCTACCAACCAACTAACTAACCAACCTACCAACCAACAAACCAGCCAACTAACCTACCAACTAACCAACCAACCAAGCAACCTTGAGACCAAAAACCCCATCTATCACCAATGCCTAATCAAGTATTGCCACCACACAGTGTACTCACCTGTCAGCCACCTGTCATCATCACCACCTTACACCTGGCAATACCTCACCTGCAATACAAAAAAAACACATTACAATACAAGTACTATAGCTGATCATTAGTTTACAGTGTAGGGAGAAGGTGGAGAAAAGGAGGGATGGGGGGTGAATGTTGAGAAAGTGCTTTGTCCTGACGTGTATAAACAATGGTTGGTGATGGTGAAACAGGAGTGGGTTTGTTTATTAGTGTATGGGGAGAGCTGCTACCGTGCAAGATCTGTTGGTTGGTGTTGGTTTTAGTGGTGGTGGTATTTGCCAGTGGTGATCGAGGAGTGATAAAGCTAATCGTAGTAGTAGTAGATGTGGTAGAGGTAGTAGAAGTAGCAGTTGTGGTGGTAAGTAGTAGTAGTAGTGGTGATGTTGGTGGTAGTAGTGGTGAAGGTAGAGGTAGTGGTGGTGGGTGATCACAGTAGTAGCCTTGTCACTATCAAAACAGCGTGGCAATGGTAGAGGCAGAAGTAGTTGTAGTCATGGTAGTAGAAGTGGTAGTGGTAAAGGAAGTGGTGGTGTTGGTGGTGGTGGGTGATCACGGTGGCCTCATAACTAATAAACAGTAGAGCCAGCCAGCCAGCCAGCCAGACACACACACACACACACACACACACACACACACACACACACCAGGCCTGGGAGAACTGGCCCCATACTCCTCTCAGGCTCTCTTCACTCTTAAGTACTGTAGGCAAGAATATCCGTGGTGTTGCCGATGGTGTGGTACCGGTACGATGACTCCATATACACACTACAGAGCCATTGTATCAGTACCACACTATCGTCAACACCACGAATGTTCTTGACTACGACCCTCTCTCCAACAAGCTTATACCTCCCACGAACACTTTCACTCTCGGATTTCATGTTTACTTATTCTCTCTCTCTCTCTCTCTCTCTCTCTCTCTCTCTCTCTCTCTCTCTCTCTCTCAGTCACTATACAGTTTTCATGCTCACTGTATTTTACGCTACTGTATTTTACGCTTGATCGTGGCATAACCATAAAGTTAGTTACCACAACAACAACTCACAACATTACTTGGACAAAGGACACCCCACGCAGCTGACCAGAAGACAGGAGAGGAAGTAAACAGACCAAAAACAGGAGAGGGTAAAAAAATTATGACAAAAAGGGGAGCATTGAGGGACGAAGAGAGAAAAGAATAAAGACAGAGAATAAAAGCCCACAAAAAAATAAACCACAAACCCACGCATGTATGTAAACAAAGTACACACACACACACACACACACACACACACACACACACACACACACACACACACACAAATACACACACACACACATCTTGAACCACCAGCACTCATGTATACACACACACAAAAACACTCATGCGAACAAACATACAAGCACACAACCCCCAAGCATATCAACAGAACTGCACTCAATTAAGCACAGAAGCACTCAAGCACACAAGCACACAAGCAAGCAAGACCTCCCCCCTCCCCAACTTGTATGCATATTACAAATTAAAATCCCCAAGCATGTAAGCACTAAGGCACTCACAAAGAAGCAAGTACACACGCACTCAAGCGCACTACATAGTATAAGGTATGTACACACGCACTCAAGCGCACTACAGACAGTATGGTATAAGGTACAATACACACACACGCAATCACACACGCACTCCATGCACCAACCATCTCCAGCACCCATCTCCGAGTCAAGCAATCTAGACAGCATGCAATTATCGAGGTAAACTGGAAAATAGACAGTTATCAGGCAGGCAGAAAGGAGAGGAACTAATTCGACTGGCAGAGGGGAAGGAACGGAGACTATAACATGGGGAAGAAGGGTATAGGAGACCAAAGGAAGTTAGGGGTAGGAGACCAAGGTAAATTAGGGGTAGGAGACCAAAGTAAGGGGTAGGAGACCAAAGTAAACTAGGGTAGGAGACCAAAGTAAACTAGGGGTAGGAGACCAAGGTAAGGGGTAGGAGACCAAAGTAAGTTAGGGGTAGGAGACAAAAGTAAACTAGGGGTAGGAGACCAAAGTAAACTAGGGGTAGGAGACCAAGGTAAGGGGAAGGGTAGGAGACAGAGCTAAGGGGAGGAAGAAGGAAATCAAAGATGAAGGGTAGGAGAGGAAACATTAAGATATAACAAAGAGAAGAGAAGATAGGAAATAACGAAATATTTTGAAGGGAAAGAGAAACAAAGTGACAGAGGAAAGACAACAGAAGATATTATGGGACCCTGTGATGTAGTCAGAATATTAAAGATAAAAGAGTCCTTCAAACATTGCCACGAAACACTAATTGGAGATAAATGACTCCTTCAAACATTGCCACGAAACACTATTGAGAGATAAACAAGTCCTTCAAACATTGCCACGAAACACCATCTATATAGAAAGAGCTTGTTTCGTTTTTTGCATAGTCAGGAGGAATCAAAAGCCACCAAGTCTCAAAAATAATCACACTTGGGTCCTTAACCAAACGCGAGACAGACAGATAAACAGATGATGAAGAAAATAATGAGTGACATGTGTTGTAAGACTGTCAGAATGCATGTGACCTGAGTTTCGATCTTTGCTTACACTCTATTATTACTCTCGGGTTTCTCTTCCTGCCGTGTGTGTATGTGTGTGTGTGTGTGTGTGTGTGTGTTGGCGAGTGCGCGCGCGTGCTTGTTTAAGTAAGTGAGGGGCAGTTTTTCTCCATCTCTTGTGCGTGTGTGTGCCCTTTTTCTCCTTCTAGTGTGCTTGTGTGTGTGTGTGTGTGTGTGTGTGTGTGTGTGTGTGTGTGTGTGTGTGTGTGCCCTTTTTCTCCTTCTCGTGTGTGTGTGTGTGTGTGTGTGTGTGTGTGTGTGTGTGTGTGTGTGTGTGTGTGTGTGTGTGTGTGTGTGTGTGTGTGTGTGCCGTTTTTCTTTATATCCTGTTACGACCATTGTCTCTCGTCCTATTATTATTATTTTTTTTCATTTCTCTTAACTTCCCCACTTTACTCCTGTACTGCCACTCCCTCATCCTATTACATAACCCTATTATTAATTCTTTATCCAAAACTTCTCTTTATTCTTTCCCTCCAGCCTCTTTACTTAAGGGGAGGGTAATACAGTTTGGGTATTTTTTGGAGATAATGATTCCTCCAAACTATTCCCAGCAACAGTCCACCATTAGTTTTGTTCATCTAGTCCTGTTTCCTGACATACTTTGGAGGAATCAAGGCGCTCTAATGTACCAAAAGTATACTCTCCCCTTAATCCCTCTCCCCTTTATCCCTCTCCCCTTAATTCCTCTCCCCTTTATCCCTCTCCCCTTAATCCCTCTCGTAGCACCCCTTCCTATCTCCTATATTCCCCCCCCCCATCCCTACTCCTAATCCTCTCACTATTCTCCCTCCCCATCCTATCCACTCCACTCATCTCCCTTCGTTCGTTCCCTTAATTCTTCTTTTCTAGCCTTCAGTTCCTCCTCTTCCAACTCTTCATTTCCCATTAAACTAAATAAATCTTCTCCTGTAACCCAACCTCGGCTCCATAATATCCAAAATTCTTCGATTCTAGTTCCATTCACCCCAGCTAATCCCACCAACTCTTGCTTACTCCTCCTACTAATCTAGACAATTCCTCATATTATGCTGTTCCTCCTTCACTCACTCCTTCACTCCTACACGCCCAGTCCACACCTCCTTCCTCACCCTCTCTCTCTTTCTTCCGTTCTTTCTATCTACCCTATTTCCATGTCACTCTTTTCATCCCCGTTTCCCATTCCACTCACCTCCTTTTCATCCTTTACATTCTCTCTCTCTCTCTCTCTCTCTCTCTCTTTCATACATTCCTCTCACCTCCCTATCATTCTTTACATTCCATCCCAACCTTCTCTCTCTCTCTCTCTCTCTCTCCCACTACTTTTACCTACCTTATTTCCAATTCCCCTTCTTATTCCCCTTCATCCAATTCTCCCACCTCTTATCCTCCTTTATATTCCCATTTAGAACAACCCTTGTATCCCCATCCTCTTCTCCCGTCCCTCCCTCCCTCCCTCCTCTTGAATCCTCCCTTTGCCTCCCTCCCTCCTCTTCATCCTCCCTCTGTCTCCTACCCTCCTCTGCCTCCCTCCCTCCTCTTGAATCCTCCCTTTGCCTCCCTCCCGTCTCTTAAATCCTCCCTTTACCTCCCTTCCTCCTCTTCAATCCTCCCTCTGTCTCCCTTCCTCCTCTTGAACCCTCCCTTTGCCTCCCTCCCTCCTCTTGAATCCTCCCTTTCCCTCCCTTCCTCCTCTTGAATCATTCCTCCCTCCCTCCTCTTGAATCCTCCCTCTGCTTCCCTCCCTTCTCTTCAATTCTCCCTCTTCCCCCTCCCACCCCCATCTCCCCCTCGGGCCTGCTAGCCAAGTCCCCTCCAGCGGTTTTGCTTCCTTAGCGTTGAGAAAATTAGCCATTGGTTACCGTCGTCTGCTAGAGGGAAAATGCGTCAAAAATTACATGAACGCGCGGGTCCCCCACATTCCACCTCCTCCTCCTCCCAGACTCCTTCAAGGCACTGAACACTAAAACCTGACGAAGGCACAGCCAGAGGACACCAAAAGGACGAACTAACGAACCTAAGAAAAAACATATCTAATAAAGACAATTCTAAAATGGCCGTGAAAACAGACTGCTGTGAGCGCCGCCGTGGGGGTTTTACAGACTCTGCCGGCGGGTTCGTACGCCTGCGCACTTCCAGACGCACAAAGTTCACCACCCGCAGGTTCCAGATGCTTCCAGAGGGGTTGGCTGTTGTTCTTCCTCCCTCGGGTTGCATTATTCTCAAATATTTACAAGTACAAGGTTTTTCTCTATTCCCAAATTACTCTTAAGTACAGGTTTTTCCCCTATTCCCAAATATCTCCAAGTAGCCTACAGGTTTTTTCCCTATTCCAAATATCTCCTATATAGTAGCCTACTGGTTTTTCCCCTATTCCCAAGTCTCTCTAAGTACAGGTTTTTCTCCAATTCCCAAATATCTCCTAGTAGCCTACAGGTTTTTTTCTCTATTCCCAAATCTTTCTTAGTACAGTTTATTTCCCTATTCCAAAACAGGTTTAAGTATGTATTAAAAAAACATGCGTTGGCTTATCATTGTTTTGTAATGTTTCACCATATGTAATAATAACCTGCTTTGCCTTAAGGGGAGATTCTCTTGTTGGCAAATTGGAAGGCTACTGATTCCTCCTAACTATGCCAGAGAACAGATGCCCTCAACGGTTAAAATAGGGAATCGGTTCCTTGGAGTAGTATGGAGGAATCAGAGACCTTTCAATTCACATACAAAAGAACCTCCCCTTATTTGTGTTTCGTAAAAATATGGTATATGGAACTATTCGTCTGAGGTGTCACGTATTCCTTCTTTTGCAGTCTACATAGTGAAGTATAATCCGTCCTAGGCGTCCAATGGAACCCTGGTGATACTCAGTTACTCACTCCTCTTTCCGCTTCCTCTCCTCACTCCTCACTCCACTGCCCGGATCGATATCAACCCTATAATTTCTCCTCCAGCACCAGACCCTAATTCCCAGGCGAGGTGAATTCAGTTGCTATATAAGGTGCCGTACAGTAGGTGGTAAGTGATGGGCCGTAGGTGGTATAGACAAACCATACAACACCATGGAAGTTATTGAAGGAGTACCATGGAAATTATTGAAGTAGTACCATGGAAATTATTTAAGTAGTACCATAGAAGTTATTGTAGTAGTACCATGGTAGTTATTGAAGTACCATAGTACCATGGAAGTTATTGAAGTAATACCGTGGAAATTATTGAAATTATGGAAATTATCTGGTCCTGTTTGCTTCCTGGTATATTGGTACTTTGGAGGAATCAAGACACTCCAATGTATCAAAAGTGTATTACTTCCTTAAATACATGGGACACCAGGATTATCTCCACATAAATCCTAATACATTTTCTAGAACAGCAAAATTATGGTTAATAAAATAATAATGTGATGATATGCTAATTAAAGAAAGGTTAATTTGTAAGAGTTGACGAAGGTTCTACTATAAACTTCCTCCAACCTGCCTTGTATAACTCGACGCCAGATGTCCCCCGCAACAGTTGGGGGACATTTTCACAACACTGACACGCATACATGAACTTTAGGAATGTGAGAATGGTACTGCCTAAGTAACAAGATATACAGTATAGTTAAGCGAGATGTTGGTGATGGTAATGATAGAGACAATGAAGAAGACGAGGACTTAACATGAAAATACTGTATGTGGCTAATTGTTTTGATGGTAATAGTGACACAGGAGATAGAGTGAAGGAAAGGAGGACAGCCTGTGAAAATAAAAATATAAAGTCTGGCAGTAAGTAATGTTAGTGTTGATGTGGATAAAAAGCCAAAACAAACACCTCCACTTCTCATTCCTCCTGGCACTACCAACCAACCATCTATCCACCCAAGCACGACAACACCATCATGCACTAATGGTCGTAGTACAGTGTTGGTGGTAAATCTAGAGCAACTGATTCCTCCAAACTATTCCAAGCAACAACAGCCCACCATTAATACTGTTCATCTGGTCCTGTTTTGTTTTTTGGTATTTTTTTGAATGAATAAAGGCGCTCCAATGTATCAAAGGTATACTATTCCTTTAACCTCAACCAACAACCAGCCAATACTGTATGTAAGTCCCAGGCACCTGCAAGATTTTCAGTCCACGGAGCAGCTGAAGGAAATACCGGAACCCCCTCACTCACTCACTCATGCACGGGTGACTCACGTAATATTTGGTAACCTAACCTTCTAGTGCTGTTCAAGATTCAGACGACTCACACGACTCACACGAGACTCCCTTGTTTTTCTGTCCCCTCTGACTAACAACTGAACACCATTAATTAATCCCCAACTGCTCATTGTTTTTCCGTCCCTGCTGACTAACAACTGCACACCATTAATTAACTCCCGACTGCTCAAGTTTTAGACGAGACAAAATGTTCATCCCCCATTGCATAATCCTCTAGTGCACGAAGAATCCACAACTGCCCATGATTCACACCAGACTACCTGTTGTTCCTTTCGCCCCCACTGACTAACAACTCAATACCATTATGGGGAGGTTTTTATTTTGGTAAATTAAAGGGCTACTGATTCCTCCAAACTATGCCAGAAAAAAGACGCTCTCCATGGTACGAATAGGGATCTGTTGTTTCGTTGCATAGTTTGGAGGAATCAGAGACCTTCCAATTCACCAGAAAGAGAATCTCTCCTTAATTAATCCCCAACTGCTCAAAATAAAAAAAAAAACTACCTCTTCCACGTCCCCATCATTTGTATCTATCTACTGTCACTCGTTTGTAATATACATCCTCAACACTTAACCAATGTTGGATGTCGAATATTGTTGGTTAATCTGTAACAACCAATTCCTCCAAACAAACTATTCCAAACAACAACAGGCCACCATTATCTTTTATTAATCTGGTCCCGATTCCTGGTATACTTTGGAGGACTCAAGGCACTTCAGTCTACCAAAAGTATACAACCCCCTTAACCAATAATAATCGATGTTGCATAATTATTTCTTTCATAAAAAAACTACTGTAAAGGATTAGCTGATCGGAGGGAAGGATTACTTACGGCCATAAATGAAGTAAATTAATAAGTACTGAAATCTATATTATAATGTAACATGCTTTGACTAACACGAGAAAAATAAAACAATCATGTGGAACCCCAGTCGTTACACACACACACACACACACACACACACACACACACACACACACGCACACACACCAACCACGGAATGCAACGTCAATTTTGCAACCACGGCGTTTATTGCATCCAGTCCAAGGGCCTGAGGACAACAACAACAACAAAAATTATCGTCCTCGCCGGTAAGAAATCACACCAACCAAAAAAAGATCAACAACAACGACAACGACAACGACGACGCTTGATTACGTGGATCCTTAATGGGTAAATATAGTAGAGTGTTGGTGGTAAATCTGGAGCAACTGATTCCTCCAAAATATTCCAAGTAGCATGCCACCATTATTTTTCTTAATCTGGTCCTGTTTCCTGGCATAGGCTACTGTAGACCATTACAAACAATATTACCACCATTAACACTACTACTACTACCGCCAGTACTCCCACCACCACTACTATACCACCATCACCACCATCACCACCCCCAGCAACCCCCGGGGGGCCACCACAACAATGCCACAACAACAGGTGTCGAGTCGCCATTCGAAATCCAGAAGGTATATATAAACACTGGAGAAAAAAATGTTGTAATTCCACAAGAGCTTATTCACACCTTACACGTGCATGAGTCTCGATGTCTTGGGGGTGAAACATGACGTCTTGGCTTCCAAAACATGACATCTCAGCTAATAAACATGAAATCCTTGTTATGAAACACGACATCTTGGTTAAAAAACACGACGTCTTGTTTTCATTCTTTCAAGATGTAGAGGGCTACTCAGCTAAGCGATTCACTATAATGATTTTGGTGAGTGACAACAGAACAATATATTTGGGAAAAGTTACTTCTTGAAGGCTCTCCTGTTGGTGTTACGAGGCACCAAGCTAATAATGTTTCTCCAGCCTTTGTTTACCAATGTTGTTTAAGAAATATGAATATCCATATCACTCTCTAATGCATATAATGTGTTAACTGCATCGAAACTGGCCCGATGAGTACAAGGAGTGTAAATAGGGCAAAATCTGTCCAACATTACAAAATACCGATAAGGAAACTGGTCAAGGATAGCAACAACCTGGCTAAATTTTTAGTGTTGTACAAAAGAAAGATATAGTCTATGAAAACACCTCAAAAAGGAGTCAAAACAACTGAGAAACAGAGGCAGACAATATCACACAACCTGCCAAGCCAAGTTGAAATAAACTGTTTGACAGATAAGAACAGAATAAATTGGAAAAAAGTTTGAACTGCAAGGAACCTGACTGACTGATGCCAGTGAAAATAGTCTACTTACGGAAATATAAATTACAGACACACTAAACCCAACAATAAATCATAATGAAAAAAAATAAAAATAAAATAAAAAATTATATACATATATATATTTGACTGGTGAGAAAACATACCACCTGGGCTTACTCATTACTCCACTACACTTACAATTCCACGCATGCCACAGCTGTTGCAACTAGGAAGGAACAGCCGGAAGCGTCAATATAAGTTTGATAATCGTACTGGTACTGGTACGTAAGTTTTCCTACATCTAACTCACGTGCAACTTCAATTATGTACAGTCACGAGCACTAATAAGTATTCAGGTGTGCTTCGAATACCTAGAGACAGTAAATAAATGCACCATAAGATCTCCATTGGAATTAGTTCGTTGGTGAATTGGACTGTTCAAAGCTTCAATTAATCAAAGCTGCATGTATACTTACTAGTGCTCGTGACTGTACACAACTGTTAATAAGCCTTTTTCTCCAATACATTCAGGTTCGATATTAATGATTCAGATATCTGACAGACGGCCTACTCCTGAAAATAAAATATGCTTTCACCTTGGATAACATACTTGCTCTCTACCTAATTAGTCGTCTGTAGGGCAAAACTACCCAACAAAATGACTAATTTCGAAAACTTCACACAACCCGAGAAGCAAGAGTCATGGTGAGAAAAGTGAAGGTGGCAGCAGGTCAGAGATGATGGTTGAAGAGGATAATATTTACATTCCTCTCTCCTCACACGTCTTTATCTTCTGTACAAATCTGAAGTGTGGGACTAAGAGGTGGGACGAGAAGAATAGCAAGTTAGGAGGTGAGAGGAGGAGGAAAGAATGGAACTAAAGAATAAAAAAGAAAGGGATATGGTGCAGAAAGAGAGGTGGGGGGGGGAGGATTTAAGGATAAGCATAATAAAAGACCATAATGGTTAAGGGTAGGGGGGCTTAGAGATCACAAATACACTCCCCCTTTGCTATGATAAAAACATATCTATTCATACCAACACCAATATTGTACAAGAAAGAATATGACAAGCTCTTAAGCCCCCTTGATTTTAGAGGGCTGAGTGATTCTTTGCCAGCCATTCAGCCCTTTCCCATGCACATTGAAGGCTCTCTTGTGGTCTGCCTCCCTTTCGGTCTGTTTGTGTGTCTGCTTGACGTGTTCCAGGGTACTCTTCCGCCTTCCTTTGTAATCCTCCTCCCTCCTTTGTATTCCACGGTACAATGGTCCAAGCCGAGGGGAAGTGGGTGGGTGAGGTTGGGTTGGGTCGGGTGGGAGGGAGTAAACTGGACAAGGATTTTAACAACTAGACGTTTCCCACTAAAGGTTTTACTTTTATAGCCCCGGCAGGAGTCGACTCGAGTGCCCATATATGCCAGTTTCAACGAGGGTACTGTACGTGCAGGTGTACAAACTGCCAAGCTGCATGGGGTGGGTATGGGATGGGATGGGTATGGGTCGTCTCACTCCATGCAGTCCGTCCATACATACATACACACCAAAATGTAGTGGAGTCTATGATGATTTATGATCTTGGTTCTGTGATGATTTATATACGGTAATACATAATTTTTACCTCATCATCATCATCATCATCTGATTATTATTAGTGCATTGCAAGATAAATGTTTTCTCGTGAGTTTCTTTCCGTGCCCTTTACTGTAATAAGTAGCATCACACTGGACCATGTTTCCCCAAAGTCTTACTGATGATCAACACCAAAAGACAATTTCACCACATTCTGAAAAAACCACGTCACCCAAACACCAGCAACCTCAGCAACATCAACACAAACTTCAACATAATCACCAATACCATGACCGACTTCTAACCATTAAAAACAAAACCATTCTAGTAGACGAAGGAACAAAAGAGTATTAACGAACGAAGTAACCAACCAACCAACGTTATGTACCCTAAACCCGTCTCTTCCAGCCAAGCCAGCCAGCCAGCCAGCCCCGCCCTGCCTGCCCCACCCCACCCCACCCCACCCCCCGACACACAGGAGCCTGCCCACCATCATACCCACCTCATAATACTCCCTAATTACGCTATCCTTTCCTCCATGGTCTCCGCCCCTCTCACTACACTCCCTCCTCCTACACTATACGACCGGCCTTTCTTTTCCTCTCCTCTCTTGTTTGTCCGTTCACGTGTTTCGTTCTTCGTTTGTTCTCCACCTCCACTTTTCGTCTGTCACATTATTTTTTTTTATCTATTATTCTGTTGAGTTCTATTATCCTTTTCTTCAATCTAAGCTACGAGTACGGTATACCCTTCCTTCTTTCCTCCTTCCTACCTGGTCGCCTGCCTGCCTGTCTGCCTGCCTGTCTGCCTGCCTGCCTGCCTGCCTGCCTGCCTTCTTCTTCCTTTTCACCAGCCATTACTCCTTCCTTCCATTCTGCCACTCAGTCTGCCTGCTTAACGGTCTATCTCTGTTCACTCTGTCTGTATCTATGCCTACCTGCCTGCCTGTTTGCCTACCTACATCAACCAACCAACCAACCAACCTACCTACCTACCTACCTACAAACCAACCAACCTACCAACCAACCAACCAACCTATCTACAAACCAACCAACTTACCTATCAACCAACCAACCAACCTGCTCACCTACCTACCTACCAAACAACCAACCAACCTGCCTGCCTGTCTGCCTACCTTGCTGACCAGACTACACCACCCGGGGTATAAGATGGCCCGCTAACTGGCCCTTCATTCCCATATACGTTCTGATGGCTACTCCACCTCATCTTGATTATATCTTGCTATCTAACCCCAACTCGACTACAAACACTTTAAAACTCACATCCCTTCCTCTCGTGTGTTACAACTTTGCTGCATCGTAAAGTAAATTCCATATATACCTCACATTGTTCCATTCTTTACTGCCTCATAATATCTTCCTGCTTCTCACTGTAACTATAATCTTTTTTTCACTGCTTACTCTCGCCTCTTATTGCCAGACCTCACCTCTCCTGTCTGAATGCCTGCCTGACTGCCTGCCTGCATGCCGTCACCTACCATCACCTCTTCACCTTACCTCACCTCACTCCTCGCGCCCCACTCGCCCGGCTAGCCAACCAACCAACCAACCAGCCACAGGTGAACGAACCCCTCCCTTCCTTCCCACTCTGACACCCTCTCCCCCACTCCCAAGTACCCCCACATCATGCTCGACAACACCACCACGCCCACCACCATAGTTCATATTCACTCCACCCATAACCCACTACAAACACTATACCCACCATGACTAAATCCACCATAACCCCCACCATGACTGAATCCACCATAGCCTACCATGACTGAATCCACTATAACCCACTACAATCACTATACCCACCATGACTGAATCCACCATAACCCCCACCATGACTGAATCCACCATAGCCCACCATGACTGAATCCACCATAACCCACTACAATCACTATACCCACCATGACTGAATCCACCATAACCCCCACCATGACTGAATCCACCATAGCCTACATGTACCGTAACCAAAACCCAGATAATGTGATCACAACCATTATCCTAACCTCAACATAACCCAGAACCTGACCCTTCACTAACTTTTATTCTCTCATCTTCCCCTTCCACTATAACCCCTACTGTGACCCTAATACCATACTCTGACCCCTACGATTACCCTTATCCTGAAACCCATTACCCCCATGCAACCCCCCCCCCTCCCCCTTCTTCCCCCGTCACACAACCAGACTCCATCGCAATCCTCCATCATGACCCTATCCGTGTCCATGTCCCCTTCCTCCAACCTCCAACAAGACGACCCCTTCCCCCATCCTCCATCCTAACCTCACCATCAAAATTTAATATCAACTCACTGTTCCATCCTCATTCTAAAACCGATTACAACCCACCCTGTCATACCCTCACTTCACCTTACCTTTACCTACTTCCTTAACCTCACCCTACCTTCTTTATCCACTCCCCAAACCCCTCACACTTTCATTCCCTATTCTAACCTCACTCAACATCTCCCTCGACCCAAACCCACCTCACATTTTCCCCCTGCCCAAAACTTTCTCACCTTCTTCTACCCGACCTTCTCTCCCCTTCACCCCCTACCCAAAATTCTCAACCCTTCTTCTCCTACCCGACCTCCTCTCCTCTTCACCCCTACCCAAACACTCTTACCTTCTCTTACCCAACCTTCTCTCCTCTTCACCCCTACCCAAACACTCTTACCCAACCTTCTCTCCTCTTCACCCCCAACCCAAAACTCTCATACCTTCTCCTCCAATACTCGACCTCCTCTCACCTTCTCACCTGCCCCGCCCTAGCCGCCCACTCCCAGCTAAACAAGAGCCCGTCCCTCACAACAACAGGTGGAATTACCCGCCCTTATTTCCACGGCCATGAAAGACGATCGATCCCGGAATTTGCGCTGGATCAGTCCGTGTCATTTCGCGAACTTTTATGGGGGTAGTAGGGTGCTGTGGTAATTCTGGAACAACTGATTCCTCCAAACTATTCCAAGCATCAGGCCACCATTATATTTGTTTATCTGGTCCTGTTTCCTGGCATATTTTGGAGGAATCAAGGCATTCTAATGTACCAAAAGTATATTACCCCCTTAAGTCTTTCCTGCAAGGGGATTCGCACTGGCAAAGTCGAATATTTTGTGCAGTGATATTTGGTTGTAAATTCGACGAGACTGCAGTGCCCAATAAACGAAATCTTTGTTTTGCATTCCACATTTTGCCATGTTGTTTGGTAGTGCACACGCATACAAGGCTTACATTAACTAACGTATGGCATTTCATCAAGCATTTATCAGCATACATTGTGAGGGTCTCCCAGCAAAACACTAATATTTCTTTCTTCGACAATGAGGTTATGATTTTTTTTCGGATTGTTTGTCTTTAAGCAGGATTACTCAAAATGTGCCAATTTTTACGAAAGGTGGACCTCGTGACAGTGATTATATTTTGGAAATGATGCGGGACCTAGATCAATGATTATGATTTTATTTTTCCCTCGAAGAAGCTAGAAAGACCACTTCGAATTCAGACCAGATTTTGAGGAGGTGCAAGTGTACTTAATTAAGATTCTTTCTAGTTGATGGGGTTCTGTTGGTTTAATCAGCTCCACTTCACACTTATAAACACAACCAACCAACCCACTTCTTACCAAACTCTAAATTAGCTTTGGAGGGAACGAGGAGGACGAGACAAGACACCAACATAACGTGACCCTAATCCACACAACCAACCACTTCCCACATCTAACCAAACTCAAGAGAAACGAAAGGACGAGATACTTTACCATCATAATGTGGCCTCAAATCCAACTCGCGATATGGGGCAACGAAAACTGAATCACCACATCGCACGACCCGGCTTTTGGTGAGCTCCAAGGCAAGGCTTGTTTATGTTCTCTGGGACCTCATTCAGACCCTATTTAACCAGAGCGGAGGGATCAAACTTACTTGCCTCCTCCTCCTACTCTACTTCCTCCTCCTCCTACTCCTGCTCTACTTCCTCCTACTCCTGCTCTACTTCCTCCTCCTCCTACTCCTGCTCTACTTCCTCCTCATCATCCTCATCCTCATCCCCATCCTCCTCCTCCTCCTCCTGATCCTCTTCCTCCAATTCCTCATACACATCCTCCTTCTGCTTATCTTCCACTACCCCCTCCTCCTCCTCCTCCTGCTCCTTCTCCTCCTCCTCCTCTCGGGTCCTTTTCATTCTTCCCGGCTGTCTTCCTCCATCACTCCAGTCCTGTCTACCCCTTTATGCACTCTTTGGCTCTCCTATTTTTTTTTCTTGCCCTCCTTTCTTTCTCCGTCACTACCGGTACCTATGTTTTTTTCAATCATTACATTTTTTTTTTTTTTTTTTTTATTATTTTTCCTCCTTCCCTTTTCATACGTTAATAATATTCCTTTAATTCATACTCACTGGTACATTTATACATCTTCCCTCCATCCAATTTCTTCCCATTTCCTGTAAACCCACACCTAAATTCGTTCATGTTTTACTACTACTACTACTACTACTACTACTACTACTACTACGGAAAGGATCACTCTGCCACATTCTCTCACATGTTGTTGTTATGCTATCCCATCCCAATCTCTTCTTAACACGGTAGAGTAGCAAACTATAAGACAGACGGTTTTCTTAGCTTTCCTGTCTTTCTATCTTACTTAATCCTAAAGAGAGAGAGAGAGAGAGAGAGAGAGAGAGAGAGAGAGAGAGAGAGAGAGAGAGAGAGAGATATGGCCATGAGTGCAGTGTGATGTACAGGACAAAGCTGACAGGGTGCTGAAAGAGGAGGGAGAAAAGGAAGGGGGTAGGGGATGAAAGACGGGAGAGAGGGGGAGGAGAGGATGTGTAAGGGAGAAATGAAGGAGTGAGAAGGGAGGATATGTAAAGGTTGGCGGGGAGAGGGGGGGGAGGGGGTGGTGGAGAGACGGAAGGAGAATGGGGGGTGACAGGTTCAAACCCCAGCACAATCTCGGCGCTTTTGCATCTAAAATGAATTCGAGTTGAGAAGAGCCTTTGAGGACCTTGATGTGTGGAGAGGATAAGGTCACGTAGCCAATGCCTGAACCAAGGGAAGGCATGAAGTTGTTTATGGCCAGTGGATGATGATGTCGCAAACCCTTCCTATAAAACCATCATTATCAACAAAACTGTCCGAATCCTGAGTGAAAAGACTAAGAATATTACAAACACCAACACGTCTACTACCCCTACCACCATATAAATATTGTATTACACTTACTACAACAATATTAATAACCTGACCTTTTCTGTATACAAGGTTACATCAAGGTAGAAGCTGCCGACTCGAAGATGTAGAGAAGAAACCATCCCAGGACTAACCTTTACTGACGGACACACCACCACGTACATACAGCCACAAATCTTACCTGCAAGTATAAGAATAGAAACAAACTGTAATTCCTTCGTCAGACGACAGGGTATAAGGGTTGAAAGAAAAGGACGAGTCGGGGAAGCTACTGTACGAGGGAGAAATAGAAAGGAGAAAGGAGATGGGAAAAATTGTGTGTGTGTGTCTGTGTGTGTGTGGAGGTAGGCTAAAAGGAAGGGGAAAACGGTGGGGGGGGGGAGAAGAGTTCTAGGGTTGCAAGGAGATTAAAAGTCGGGTAGATAAGCGGGAAGCATGGAAGAAAGGAGAGGGGGATGGGGAGCAATGAAATGTGCAATAAATTCGAATCTCTCATTATTTCCTTTTGATTACTACGAGTTAATAATATCACAACATTTTGCTTCATAATGGACAGATGACTTAGACACCAGAGGCCAATTCAACTTTTCAATGTCTCCGTTTATACCCAAGAACGGTAAAAGGTAACCAGATTCTTAAGTAGGATTACCGGTATGCAAATCTGGCAGAGACAGGGGCAGAATTTTGATAAGGGTAAGTATGGGCATGCAGCAGGTCTGGTCTGGCACGAGTAGGATCAGGGTCAACATAGGATCGAGGGTACGGATGGGTATATTATTACGTAGGTCTGGTGAGGGGCGGAGGCAAGGTGCATAGCCTAAAACAAAAAAGTACAAGAAGGAAGCCTATCGTGGTATTATTAAACTATTACTTCGAGGAATAGCTTTCTTCGTCGCTCAATTCCTATGATTAGACAATACGAATCAAGGAAGAAGTTCAGTGTTGGTAAATCTGCGGCAAAATGATTCCTCCAAACTATTCCGAGTAACAGAACACCATTAGTTTTGTTCATCTGGTCCTGTTTCCAGGCATACTTTGGAGGAAGCCAGGCGCTCCAATGTAACAAAAGTGAATTACCTCCTTAAGAGACAAAGAGCCTTTTACTTAGTCTCGCAAAGGTAATACCAAAGACTGTGTGAGAGAGTGTAAGTGTGGGTATACTGAATGGCTGGTATGGCAGGGGCAAGGGCAGGAGTAAGGGGGGGGGGGGGGCATGAGAGGATACGTAAGTGTGTGGCAGGGTGAGTGATGGAGCACATGAGGGTCGTCCCTGCCCCATATTTCCCTTAATTTGGAGGTGACCATTTTTAAGGGGCCGTGTGACTCCCTTGATGGGCCACGTCCTATATCCACGCCGCCCGACCTTGACTGTCTCACACACCCACTAGGTCTGTCTCTATGTGTGTTTTTGGACTCGGTACGTGAACATGTCATGATGCTGTTTTTGACTATTGGTGTGTGTATGTCTGTGTGTTTTTGACTCTTGGTGTGTGTATGTCTGTGTGTTTTTTACTTTTGGTGTGTATGTCTGTGTGTTTTTTACTCTTGGTGTGTGTATCTCTGTATGTTTTTGACTCTTGGTGTGTGTAAGTCTGTGTGTTTTTTACTCTTGTTATGTCTATGTCTGTGTGTTTTTGACTCTTGGTATGTCTATGTCTGTGTGTTTTTGACTCCTGGTATGTATGTACAGTACATGTCTGTGTGTGTATTTCTCTAGATCTATACATATCAGTTACTCTCGGTGTGTTTGTGTCTCATTATAAGCGTTTGTATATATCTATCTGTATCTGTCTCGGAATCTGTTATTGTTTTTAATATTATGGTTTGTCCGTTTTTGCGTCTGTGAGTCCACGTGACTAAGTAAATGTAACTGTATGTATGTGTATGCTTATTACAGTTTCTTCGGGTCTGTGTTCAAGTTTTAGGTGTTGGTGTTTGGGTCTTAATCCTATGTTTGGAGTAGTTTGTTGTCTTGTTTATGTGATTATATTATGCTGGGAGCTAAACTGATTCGGCCAACCACTCTCTCTTTACTTCCTTCTATATAATTTTTGTATTTCCACTCATAATATTTTCTTACCCTTCCCCTCCTTTTCCTTTCTCTCAACTCCACTTCTCTTCCCTTTACTGTCTTTCTCTTTTAACTCCCTCTGCCCGTCCCCTCCCTGCCCTTCTTTTCTCTTCTGTTTTCCTGTCCTGTTTCTTTTCTTGTCCTTCCTCTCCTTTCCCTTTCCCTCATCTTCACTTTCTTCCCTTTCCTGTCTTTCTCTGATAACTCCTTACCTACCTTTCTCCCTCTGCCCGCCCCTCCCTGCCCTTCTTTTCTCTTTCTGTCCTGTTTCTTTTCTTGCCCTCCCTTCCTTTCTCTTACCTTCACTTCTCTTCCCTTTCCTGTCTTTCTCTGATAACTCCTTAGGCTACCTACCTTTCTCCCTCTGTCTGTCCCTTCCCTACCCTTGATTTCTCTTCCTGTCCTGTTTCTCCCATGCCTATCCTTCCTTACCTTTCCCATCCCTTTCCCTCCTCGTCATGTCCATCCGCTCTCACACACACACAGGCTTTCTAATTATGTAAACACCACCATTATCATCCCTTCCCTAACCGCCATACATTCGTCCACCTCCGCCCACTTTGCATACATCACAAAACCTTAACGTGCACTTAATTTACGCAGGCACTTTTTCCCACACTCACAATACCGGTACATAAATTCACTCGTGTACATAAATGACAATTTTACATAGGCCTACATCACAAATCATTTTTTTATACACCTCCCAGATACCAAACATTCTTTTTTATTTCAGCCATAACATTACAAGTCATCGCAGCCATTATTAACTAAACACTGGCCACTAGCTTTAGACATAAAAAGTACCTACACAATATATACGTCATAAAAATCATAAGGAACACCAACATCATCACCACCATAAATACAAACACCACACGACAATCCTGAATCAACCACACACTTTGTCTGCTAGCATAAAATCACAATCAATTATACCAACAACAACAACACCATATATACATCACAAAACATTACCTACTGAATAGACTACAACACCACCACTACTACCTACCAACCATAAACCAACCATGCACTCATATACTGTAGGCTACACACCAACCAACATACCAACCACCACCATCACCTACACTCGAACTACCTAAACCAACCATACACTACACCAATTCACCTTAAATTCATACCCACACCAACCAACAATCCATCCATTCATCACTATAGTCATAATACCTCCACTTAGAGGAGAACAATGGCTGTGGGTTGGCCCTAAAATAATTGCAGTTTATTGTCCGTCATGAATAAAGGGGGCTGTCATTACCTAGTGAGACGTTAGTAGTACTATACAGTAGGCCGTGGGAGAGGGGGTTGGGTCAGGGGTCATCCGAGGAGGAGAGGGGTGGCTGGGAGGTGAGTAAAGGATAGTAGGTTGGTGTTAGGTTTATCCAGGATGGGAAAGGAAGGAAGGAAGGGCATAAAAAAGAAAGTAAGTAAATGGCAATAGAGAAAGGTAGGAAATTATTCGAAGAGCGGGAAAACTCAAAGGAACATGAAGGGAGGAGGAGGTGAAAGCAAAATGGGTGGGTAGGATGGAGTGAGGGTGAAGGCCACAGGTGGTTCCTACAGCCGCTGGAGAAGCACCTGAACATTCACATTATCATTTCCGCTCCTTGGGTTGGTTCTACACTTCCACACTCGTCCCTCTGCCTGCCTGCCGTCCCAACCCACTACTTCAATTCCTCTGTCTGCCTGCCTGCCGTCCCAACTCACCACTTCAATCCCTCTGCCTGCCTGCCGTCCCAACCCACTACTTCAATCCCTCCACCTGCCTGCTGTCCTAACCCACTCCTCACACAACTTCAATCTCTTTGCCTGCCATGATCCTGGTCCTTAATTAATACCACAATGGGAGACCTATACATACATCACCTTCCCTGGGGGACGACAACAACAACAACACCTTGAGTATAACTTCACAAACTGATTATATGTAAAAGAGTTGTAATGTGAGGGTGACTTTTGAAATGTGTGATAAGGAGTGGTGGTGGGTTCTTAATATCACGGGGAAACTTGTCCATACATCACCTTCCCTTCAACTACGTAAAAGAGTTGGAATGTGAGCGTGACTGTTGAAATGTGTGTTGACAAGGAGTGGTGGTTGTGGTGGTGGTGGGTGAGGCTCTGTTGTATGGGTGATGGATGAGTAGCAGGATCTTCTCACCTCTGACTGGCTGGCTTCTTTCTCATTACTTTACCTCTCACGCTCTGTTCTCCTCCCGTCCCTACCGTACCGTACCCAACCAAACCCATCCTTTTACCTCACCACCTTCTCTGTTTATTTGTGTGTGTGTGTGTGTGTGTGTGTGTGTGTGTGTGTGTGTGTGTGTGTGTGTGTGTGTAGCTTTTCTACTACCCTTCTTCATTTTCCCCTCCAACAGCAAAACCTCTTCCTCACAATTTTTCCCACTCACTTGTTCCTTCTTCATTACCTCCTCCATCTTTCTCACCTCCTCCTCCTCCTCCACTACACCTTGAAGTAGTATATAAACCATCTGGTGATCCCTCTCCCTCCTCCGGAAAGGTACAATGTGTGGATAATGACGTATAATGACGCCTCGGCATTACCTTCGCCGGGGCGGGACGGAGCGGGACGGAAGATGCATGTGTAATGTTGTGAGGTTGGGGTGGTGGTGGGTTGAGGGGGCTGAGGTGAGTGTTGTTATTCAGTAATGTGGTATTGTGTGTGTGTGTGTGTGTGTGTGTGTGTGTGTGTGTGTGTGTGTGTGTGTGTGTGTGTGTGTGTGTGTGTGTGTGTGTGTGTGTGTGTGTGTGTGTGTGTGTGTGTGTGTGTGTGTGTGTGTGTGTGTGTGTGTGTGTGTGTGTGTGTTATTTTTTATGTAGTACAGCATATTGTGTTGTGTGTATTATTCCGTGATGTAGTATAGTGTATGTGTTGTGTTTTGTTCGTGGAAAGAAGTACCGTACTGTTTGTGTTGTGATGAAGGCAACAGTAAATCTCAACGTAAAATCCCACTACTGTAGATACGTAATGTGAGGTAGCCTAGTATACTTTGATGCGTCTGACGGTCTCGTGTGATGCGTTATGAAGTGATGCGTATTACGTGACGCGCAGTGTGACGATGTGCTGTGACGTAACGGCAACAATTATGACGAATGATACTGAGGACTCTAATTCTATATAGCTCATAATTATACTTTTGTCACATTGAAGGTTATAGATTCCTCCAAGCTAGGCTATGTAAACAAGGACAAAATCAACTAATAATATGTCACCTGGTTTCTTGTTGTACTATTTTCAATCGGTTGTTGCCTGCTGATTTGCCAACACTATATTAATTAAGGGGGTATTACATGTGTGTTGGTAAATCTGGAGCAAATGATTCCCCAAAGCTATTCCAAGCAACAGCAGGTCACCATTATTTTCGTTAATCTGGTCCTGTTTCCTGGCATGCTTTGGAGGAATCAAGGCACTCTAATGTATGTACCTAAAGTGTATTACCTCCTTAAGCTCATGAATCATTGCAGAAATATCACAATGTCATACGTACGGTAAGTCTATTTCCGTGTATAATGTTTACGTGGCCTCTCATGGTGTGTGATGTATGGGCGTCCACAAACAACAGAAGTAAAAACAAAGCTTCATTAATAATTCAGTCGTCAATACCCAAGTGTGGGAAGGGGCAAGTCATTCTGGATGGAGGGGTTGCCATCACTAACACGTCCACACCACGTTGCTAAGAGGGACATTATGGCTTTAAATTAACCAGTGATGATATTAGATTGTCTTTTTGGTAATTACCGTATCATCTTAAATTTCTGAAGTACGAAAAGAGTTAATCAATATCCCCAATACAAAGTAAAACCCTCGTCTGGAAGTCTGTAACTTAACCAAAAGAACTGACTTAAGGAACCCTGTGATACAGTCAGAAAATAAATTGGAGGTAAACGAGTCCTTCAAATATTTAACGAAACACCACCTATATAGAAGGAGCGTGTTTCGTGGGATAGTCAGGAGGAATCAGAAATCTATTCTCATACACGATCACAGGGTCTCGCCTTAACTGTAGATATTTCGTCGATTCTTCGTTCATTTGAAATAAACCTTAATCAAATAGAGACAATCATTATGGTTATATGGCCGAGAGCTTCCAGTCACTTGCTTTAAAACTCTTCTACCCGCTTTTTATATGACTAATTAAATGTTTATAGGCCTAAATTTCAATGATGATATGCAGTACCAACATTTTCATTACACAAGGCTAGTGTTACTCTTATTCATTCATTCATTTCACATAATCCAAGAACTGACAATGAGGGAGAGGCGAGGAGAGGCGAGGAGAGGAAACATTGTGTCGAACAGATGGAGGAAAAGGAGGCAAGGGGCGAGTGTAATGAGGAAGGGAGGGGAATATAATAAGGTGAAGGGTGCGTGTAATGATGGGGCCGGGTGTAGTGGGTTAAGGAAGAAGGATGGAAGGTATAGGGATAATGAGAGGAGGTTGTTGTATGTAAGGGAATGGGAACAAACCTCATAGGGCAAAGGTTATAGCCTATATAGAGGGACAGAACAGACAGGAAGGAGTGAAGGATGACAAGTTAGATGAGAAACAATATAATGTAGTAAAAATTAAGTCTAAAGGTGATATTAATAAACAGAAGTTAGGAGATAAATTACGCCTTGTGAGAGCAATTTAAATGTAAAAAAAAATATTTGAAGAGGATACTAATGAACAGAGGTTAGAATAAAACTATGCCTTGTACATACGTGTTGGAAGGGATTATAACAATTTCACCCTTAAATAAAATGAGGGAGTCATATTCGCGAAGAACTGGAGAGCAAATAGTTTCTGCAAAATATGGTACAGAACAATCGCATCATGAAGTAACAGTCATTTCACGGTACAAATTAGAGGAATCAATATCCTTCAATTCTCCCACCACAGATGACCACTCTAATGAGATACTCGCTTGTAGCTTGTTAAATTGGGGGGCTATTGAAGTCTCCAAACTGTGCCAGGAAACAGACCAGTATGTTGGTACTGTACACGAGTATGGGTTCTGTATTCTAGCATAGTTTGGAGCACCAGGTAGCCCTCCAGTTGACCACAAGAGAGTACAGTATCCATTAAAATTATGCAGCAACATTACAAATTCACCCTGGGTATAATTGCAGGGAGGTTTGTGTTGTCATGCAAAACTGGACGATGGATGGGTCGGGTATATTGCGTAACACTGAATGGTAAATAGGGGTTAAGGGGAGATTTTCTTGTTGTCTCTGATTCCTCCAAACTATACCCCGAAACAGATACCTAGTAATAATACTGAGGGCGTCTGTTTCCTGGCATGGTTTGGAGGAATCAAGAGACAATCCATATTCACCACAACATGAAAATCTCCCCTTAAGCTGGTAATACACTTGTGGTATGTACTTTAGAGCGCCTCGATTCCTCCAAAGAGATTACAAGAACGAAAATAATGGTGGCCTGTTACATATTATAGTTTGGAGAAAATAGTTGCTCCAGATTTTCAACCTTAAGGATGGAGGTGACGGGTGAAGGATGATGTGAAGAGGAGAGAGAGAGAGAGAGAGAAGGGGAAGTTGAGAGAGGAAGGATGGAAAAGAAATGAGCGTGTGGAAGAGAGGGAAGGGGAGGGACAGAGAGGGGATGTTGAAAGTAGGAGAGGAAGGATGGGAAAGAAATGTGTGTGTGTGTGTGTGTGTGTGTGTGTGTGTGTGTGTGTGTGTGTGTGTGTGGAAGAGAGAGAAGGGGAGGGACATGGAGTGGATGTTGAGAGTGGGATAGGAAGGATGGGAAAGAAATGTGTGTGTGTGTGTGGAAGAGAGAGAAGGAGAGGGACATGGAGTGGATGTTGAGAGTGGGATAGGAAGGATGGGAAAGAAATGTGTGTGTGGGAAAAGAGGGAAGGGGAGGGACATGGACGGGACATTGAGAGTAGGATATGGAGGATGGGAAAGAGGAGACAAAAAGGGTAGAAAGGATGAGTGCTTGGATGGGAGGGGGAGAAAGGGAAGGAAGGAAGGAAGGAAGGAAGGAAAGAAAGTGGAGAGAAGTAAATACCGACTATGGGTGGAGATACTAGAGCACGAAGGAAGAGGAATGAGAGCAGAGAACTGGGTGGAGTTTTGACGTGTGTATGTATGTATGTACCGGTATGTGTGTATGAGAGAGAGAGAGAGAGAGAGAGAGAGAGAGAGAGAGAGAGAGAGAGAGAGAGAGAGAGAGAGAGAGAGAGAGAGAGAGAGAGAGAGAGAGAGAGAGAGAGAGAGAGAGAGAGAGAGAGAGAGAGAGAGAGAGAGAGAGAGAGAGAGAGAGAGAGAGAGAGAGAGAGAGAGAGACTGTGCGTGTGTGTGTGTGTGTGTGTGTGTGTGTGTGTGTGTGTGTGTGTGTGTGAGAGAGAGAGAATAAAAAAAAAAGGCTTGTGTGTGTGTGTGTGTGTGTATTCCTTCATTTCACCCATCCTTGTCAACTTTTCCAACCCTAACTTTACCTCAATCCTACAATAGGCTAATTATATGCTTCCTTCAAACTCATCCAAACTGTAGCCTGTATTCTCTCTCTCCTTTCTCTCTAAATCCTTCCCCCTTCCTCCTCCGCCAGACTGTGACCTTTCTATCCCCTTTTCTGTCAGTCAGCATCTACA
>JAWQEG010007117.1:0-12500 GCA_033782935.1 Petrolisthes cinctipes
CTCCTATCCACATCTCCACCCCCATTACACACACACACACACACCTAGTCCCTCTCCTCTCCACATCTCTACCCCCCTTTACACACACACACACACACACACACACACACACACACACACACACACACACACACACACACACACACATACAACCAACCAACCAACCAACTAGACCCTCTCCTCCCCACATCTCCAACCCTATTACACACACACACACACGAAATCACAACCAACTCGTCCCCCTCACCAACAGGCAATCTGGAGTGGCTTGAACTGGGGCACAACAAGCTGGACCACATCCCCTCCCACGCCTTCAGACCACTACACAACCTTCGACAACTGGACCTGGAATCGAACAAGATCAACGTGATGCAAGAGGACACTTTCAGGGGATACGGAGACACCATCAAGTATATCAACCTCGACAAGAAATCAGTGAGTGTTGTTTTTGTAGTGGTAGTGCGGTTGTGGTTGCTGCTGTTGTTGTTGTGTGTGTATGTGTGTGTGTGTGTGTGTGTACATCAACCGTGACAAGAATCAGTGAGTGTTGTTGTTGTGGTAGTGCGGTTGTGGTTGCTGCTGTTGTTGTTGTGTGTGTGTGTGTGTGTGTGTGGTGTGTGTGTGTGTGTGTGTGTGTGTGTGTGTGTGTGTGTGTACATCAACCGTGACAAGAATCAGTGAGTTTGTTGTTGTGTGTGTCTGTGTGTGTGTGTGTGTGTGTGTGTGTGTGTGTGTGTGTGTGTACATCAACCGTGACAAAAATCAGTGAGTTTCTTGTTGTGTGTGTGTGTGTGTGTGTGTGTGTGTGTGTGTGTGTGTGTGTGTGTGTGTACTGGATACTAAATTTTATCTTCTAATATATAATCTGATGCCTGACTGACAACCCCTTCCCTTCCCTCAGCATTCCTAAAATCCCCAACTTGGCGTTCATGGACCTGCATTCCTTGGAGTGGCTCAAGCTGTCCCACAACGAGCTGACCAGCCTTCATGAGGACACCGTACAACCCATCCTGGACACTCTTACCATGATTGATGTGTCCTGTGAGTAGGTGGTTTGGGTTTGGATGACACCACCATTACTCGCCTGGGATAATTATACACACATGCATATGACACACACATACATTTCTATTCTCTCACATACTTTTTTGTATGCTCTCTCTCTCTCTCTCTCTCTCTCTCTCTCTCTCTCTCTCTCTCTCTCTCTCTCTCTCTCTCTCTCTCTCTCTCTCTCTCTCTCTCTCTCTCTCTCTCTCTCTCTCTCTCTCCTCTCTCTCTCTCTCCTCTCTCTCTCTCTCTCTCTCTCTCTCTCGTCTCTGTCTCTGCTCTCTGTCTCTCTCTCTCTCTCTCTCCTCTCTCTCTCTCTCTCTCTCTCTCTCTCTCTCTCTCTCTCTCTCTCTCTTCTCTCTCTCTCTCTCTCTCTCTCTCTCTCTCTCTCTCTCTCTCTCTCTCTCTCTCTCTCTCTTACACACACACACACACACACACACACACACACACACACACACACACACACACACACACATTCCCGTACTCACACAACATTCTTATACTCTCACACACCTTCCTAGAACACACACACACACACACACACACACACACACACACACACACACACACACACCACACACATTCCTATATTCTCACACACACACCTTCACTTACCTTCATTTAGTTTGTTTCTCTCTCTTCGACAAACATTCTCAACAGGATTAATATTACCGTTTACATTAGTTTCAGCGAAAGAACATTATTTACCACCCAAGTTTCGTGGATTATACCAATAACCTAAAATATTGTATTGTACTTTCCATCACCCCTTATGGACTTTATTTATTTTCTCCCAGCGCACTGTCTTGTCATCTGATCTAAACTTAACCTGACAAAGCACAGCAAAATATATCATGGTAGCACAATTTAGCATATGGGGATATATTTTTTTTTTTTTATAAATTGGAGGGCTACTAATTCCTCCAAACCGTGCAAAGGAAAACACCCACCCTCAATGGTACTAAACTAGGGGATATGTTTCGTGGCATAGTTTGCAGGAATCAGAGACCTTCCCATTTCACCAAAGAATCTCCCCCTAAATTAAAATCTCTCCAAAAAATCTTACTAAGCACGGCAAAATAACGTATAGCATATAATTACTGCATAATATTTTTTTCATCTGTGACACTAACGTAGCCTTCCCCGACCCCCCCCAGACAACCCTCTCAAGTGTAGCTGTGAACTGCTGTGGCTGCGACGCTGGCTGAGCAACCCCAACAACAACGAGAACCTTGTGTCTCAGGACCACAGCTGTGTCACCGATGATCGCAAGTCACATCCCATCATCCAGCTACCAGTGCGAGAGTTTCAACTGCCCCAGCCCTATGAATTCATATGAGGTAGGGTTTCCTTTGCTTTGCTTACTAGGACTCGTAATTAATAAACAAGGTACCTGAGAGAGAAAGAAAGAGAGAGAGAGAGAAAGAGAGAGAGAGCAATTAAACACGGAACCTGAGAGAGAGAGAGAGAGAGAGAGAGAGAGAGAGAGAGAGAGAGAGAGAGAGAGAGAGATGAGAGAGAGAGAGAGAGAGAAAAAAAATATATATATATATAGGTACAACTATTATTAATCAATTCTCTTGTAATTCGTAGTGGTTTGAGTACTTAAGGGACACGGTGATGTATTCTGAAAATTGGAGGTTACGTTACTGAGTCCTTCAAATATTGCCACGAAACACACACACCTATATTGAAGGAGCTTGTTTCGTGGCAGAGTTAGGAGGAATCAGATGCCACCAAGTCTCACACAATCACGAATTATTACGAGATGATGTTGTGTGTACTTATATGTTTTTCGTTAAGCTTGGGAGGGATGTGAAGAGTGTGTGTGAGTGTGTGTGTGTGTAAGAGAGAGAGAGAGAGTATGTGTGTGTGTGAGAGTGTGTGTGTGTGTGTGTAAGAGAGAGAGAGAGTGTGTGTGTGTGAGTGTGTGTGTGTGTAAGAGAGAGAGAGAGAGAGTGTGTGTGTGTGTGAGAGTGAGTGTGTGTGTATGTAAGAGAGAGACAGAGAGAGAGAGTATGTGTGTGAGAGTGTGTGTGTATGTATGTAAGAGAGAGACAGAGAGAGAGAGTATGTGTGTGTGCGTGTGTGTGTATGTAAGAGAGAGACAGAGAGAGAGAGAGTATGTGTGTGTGCGTGTGTGTGTATGAGATAGAGAGAGAGAGAGAGAGAGTATGTGTGTGTGTGTATGTGTCGTAAAACAGTCCAAGCACTTGAGTATAGAGTAAGGAAGGAGAGGCCTAGAGAGTAAGTCAATCAATGTAACTACTCCTCATATTTTATTTCCTTTTATACGAATTTGCTGCTCAGTCAGTCTTAATAAGTCTTGGTTCGGCTTGTTTGTTTGTTTTGTAGGTCATCCACATAGCTCCTTTTACCAGTTCTAGATAGTGTCTTTTTTCCTAGTTTATTTTACGCCTCTTCATTAATCATTCCTCTTCGTAGGTTTTTTTTTTATATATATACACAAGTCTCCTGTAGTTGTTGTGCAGATTATTATTATTATTATTATTATTATTATTTATTTTTCCTCAAGTTTAAAGGGAGATTTTATTTAGGGTACATTGGTTGGCAACTTATACCTCCAAGCTATGCCACAAAACAGTATAATCGCTCTTTAAGGTAACATGATTAAGGTCGTCTGTTTCGTGGCATAGTTTGGAGGAATCTATACACACCTTCCAATTCACCAACAAGAGAATCTCCCCTTAAGCCTCTTTATATCTCTCTCTCTCTCTCTACAAAGATGACTATTTATGGTAGAGACGTGTTTTCTTGTGGCAGAAGTGATAAAAGAGTGAAAGTGCAAAGTAGCCACTGTTTGCACGGTTGGCCACAAGAATTCTTACACAGGCTATAATATTATGGAAAGAGAGGTCATTCATTATTCGGGAAGTACTGCAATGAATGGTCTACCAAGTGACTCGGTGATTAGCAAAACAACAAAGCTAATAATAATAATAATAATAATAATAATAATAATAATAATAATAGTGTTGTATTGTAGTTACGTAATATTACATTTTCTGTATGTTGTAAACCTTCGAAAACAACAGTGTGTATACGAATTTTTGTGGCCAGTAGTATGTATGATGTATATATACTGTATATAATTATGTCTGCCACAAAGAAACGTGTGTCTTTGGTTATGCACGAACCAACTTGAGCTGATTACCCTTTTGCTGCAAGATACAGAAATTATTACCATCAGGTGGATTCTGTTAATTCTAAACTGAATGTGTTTATTTTTTTAGGCAGCTGTTATATAGGGGCTACAAAAATCTACTCAAATTTTAGATGGCAATTCTATGCGATGCTGCAATTTTTATATCAATATATACTAGACAAATGATTTAAGAGGAACTACGATGTGTTAGGATTTAGGTGAATATTTATTATCCCAGATGATTCTTCAGTGAGTGTTAGGGGGGGTTTTGAGTCTGAGTGCCTTAGTATAGTTGGAGGTGGTGGGTGCATTACTGTATAGACTTGATAATGTGGTGTAGGAGGATGAATTATTCTGGCGTGGGTGTATTAATAATCATACATCATAGGTTTTAGTGTCTCATTATGTAGGTAACTATTTTTGTATACAGGAAACACTTGTGGGTGGTAAATCTATGTAGGTACCTAACTGCAGTCATATTAAATCATTGCTAGATGTCTATGTTACGTGTCACAGAGTTAGGTTACGTGTACGTTTTCATTCCTAGGTGATTAATCAAGGTTACGTGTTATTAATTTAGGTTACGTGGACGATTTTCATTCCTAGGTGATTAATCAAGGTTACGTGTCACAGAGTTAGGTTACTTGTACGTTTTCATTCCATAGGTGTTTAATCAAGGTTACGTGTTATTAATTTAGGTTACTTGTACGGTTTTCATTCCTAGGTGACTGCTCCCAGGTTACTAGTAGGCTTTCATTCCTGTGTGATTATTCCTGGTTAGTTTACGTGCCAATGTGAAGGTGGCGCTTCAGATTAGGTGGTGGTAGTTGTTGTGGGTGCTATGAAAGTAAGTAACAGAGGGTCCTGTATATATATTGTCACTTCTAAATGCTACTTAAGTTTATTTTAATCTAGGTTCTAGTTCTAGTGACGTTGTTCTTGTAGGTGCTGTGGTTAAATTAGACAGTCCTAGAATATTGTTTGTTGGTTTGAGGTGCCACGTCAAAGAGCTCATAATTATACTCTAGGTTCGACAGTAAGATGATTTTGTTATTTGTTTTAGGTGGCAAGTTCTTAAGTCCTCTTCCCTTATCTACTATTTAGGTCCTAGCATCAACCAACCAACCAATGCATTGTTTAGTTAGTCCTTCTATCTAGGTTGGCTATTCTAGGTGCGAGCTTCCCTTATTGGTTTTATTCCTAGCATCAACCAATCAATCAATGCTTTGTTTAGTCCTTCTATCTAGGTTGGCTAGTTTATTTGCTAGCTACTCTCATTTTACTCCTATCATTATTTTTACTCCTAGCACCAACCAATCATTGCCTTCTTTAGTCATTCCTTCTATCTAGGTTGATTATTCTATAGGTGCTACCTTTATTGTTTTTACTCCTAGCACCAACCAACTAACCAGTCAGTCAACTCCTTATTTAGTTCTATCTGAGTTGGCTATTCTAGGTGCTATCCTCATTATTTTTATTCCTAGCACCCATCAGTTAATGCCTTATTCAGTTCTTCTATCTAGGTTGGTTATTTATTCTAGGTATTAGCAACCCTTATTTAGTTTACTCCTAGCACCAACCAATTCAACTATATGCCTTGTTTTGTCCTTCTAGGTTGGCAGTTCTAGGTGCTAGCTACCCTAATTATTATTTACTCCTAGCACCAACCACCAACCAACCAACCAACCAACCAACTCAACCCAATGCCTTGTTTAGTCAGTCCTTCTACTTAGGTTGGCAATTCTAGGTGCTACTCTCATTTTACAGATTCATGATGTGGGAAAATCACAGTTAAGAGAGTGATCCAGATCCTGCAACAAACTCTAAACAAACCACCAATATAAACATCGCAGTAAATATCATCAACAAACCGCTCGCTCGTGAATACTGTCTGACTAGCCCTCCACCCCATTTGTTATTTTTTTACTCAATAATGGCATTTTTTCATTCAGTATCTTCCATCCAGCAAGCTGCTCCTACTCCTCCTCCTCCTTACTTACTTACTTACACTTATAACAATATATATCTTTCTCTCTCACTCTCTCACTCTCTCTCTCTCTCTTTATATATTTATACTGTATACCAAAGTGCATGATGATGGAGACCTATGCAGTGGGAATGATGCTGCTCCTATAATGCTATCTATATTTAATTATACTATATTAATACTCAGAGGAATCGTCCACAGTTATAATAGTAATAATAATATAATATTTATTTATAATAGGACGTAAGCGGGGCACGATATCACGGGCACGGGTATCTGGCTGGCTGTCTGGCTGGCTGGCTGTGTTGTTGTACGATGGACCGGTGCGATGGATGGATGGATGGACCCTTAGACATACACACACACACATACATACATACATACACACACATATACACACATCCATCCATAGCACTGGTTGTCGTCATAATTCATTACCCGACTCGTGACATCCATCTCTCGCATGCACAGATGATGATGATGATGATTGATGATGATGATGGTGATGCTGATGTCAATTTGTTTATATTTTATTATTATTATTATTATTATTATTATCATTATTTTTTTTGGTCCTAGCACGGTTGAATGCAAAAGTGTAACTCTTAAACTATTCTCTTTCATTCCATCCATATATATACATACGATATAATATACAGTATATATATCACACTACTCAATGGGTTAGTCTGGAGATGGAGAGGTGTGGAGTTTGTTTGTCAATAAGAGTAAGTACAGTTGGCCACAAGAATTCGTACACAGGCTATAATATGGAAGGAGAGGAGGTCATTATTTTGGAAGTACTGTACTGTAATAAATAATCTACTACCATGTGAACTCAGTGAATAGCAAAAACAACAAACTTAATAAATATTGTGTTGTATTGCAGTTGTGTAGTGTTTACATTTTCTGTGTGTTGTAAACTCTGGAAAATAACAGTGTGTGTATGAATTCTTGTGGCCAATAGTACATACATATATACTGTACATACATACATACATACCATACATACAAGTAGTTTTCGTAAATAGGGATAGTATGAATATTGGGTGGGTAGGTAGGTAGTGGGTACGGTTTGTAAGTAGGGATAGTTTTTCGTAAGTGTGACATTAGGTAGATGGGTAGTGGATAGGGTTTGTAAGTAGGGAAAGTTTTCCGTAAGTGTGACAGTAGGTAGGTAAGTAGTGGGTAGGGTTTGTAAGTAGGGATTAAGTTGGTAATTAGCGATAGTTTTATTTTATTTTATTTTCGTATTTCATAAACAGTTTATCGTAAGTGTGACCAGTGTGTTGTGTTCCTAAGAATGGATATATAGTTTGTCTTGAGTGTAAACAGTGAGTAGTATGAACTGTGTTGTACGAGGAGGTGTGTGTACATGATATGACGAATTGTTTTCCTTTAAAAAAAATACGCATCCTTGAAAGTTATTAGGTGTGGGAAGGGTGAGGAGAAGGAAGGATGAACTAGGAAAGGAAAGGAAAGAAATGGACGAGGAAGAGGAAGGATGGGGTAGGGGAAGAGAAGTTGGATACAAAGAGAATAAAGAGAGGATTGAAAGATGATGGAAAAAGAATAGACAGAGGATAGAAAAAAGGAAGGAAAGAGACGAGTTTAGCAAAAGGATGGTAGGTAGGATAAGGAAGAGAAAAGAAGAGGATAGAATGGGGAGAGAAAAGGATGGCAGACAGGATGAGGAAGAGAAAGAGAAGAGGATGGAAAAGGAGTAAAAAGAGGATAGGAAAGAATGATAGATAGAGAGGATGAGGAAGATGATAGAAAGAGAATAGAAATAATGAATGATAAAGATAGGGATATAGAGGAACAGAAATACAGGGAGAGTTGGACTGAAGGAGAGAGAGAGAGAGAGAGAGAGAGAGAGAGAGAGAGAGAGAGAGAGAGAGAGAGAGAGAGAGAGAGAGAGAAGTAGGAAGGTAGGATAGGGTAAAGTAAATGGGTGAATGAGAGGAGAGTGAGAAATGAAAGACGAACGGAGGGGAAATCAGAGAATAAGAAAGAGTAAGGATGAAATAGATTAATGGATTAGGTTGATGAAGGTTGATGAATATAATAAAAAAATGTTGGTATAGGAGTGTTTCGTTATGGAGAAAGATGAAGGAAGGAGATAGACGGATTGATGTAGGAGAATGTTTCAGTTTGTATTTAATCCTGTTAGGTTAGGTTTGGTTAGGTTAGGTTAGGTTTGGTTAGGTTAGGTTAGGTTAGGTTAGGTTTGGTTTGGTTTGGTTAGGTTAGGTTAGGTTAGGTTAGGTTAGGTTTGGTTAGGTTAGGTTAGGTTTGGTTAGGTTAGGTTAGGTTTGGTTAGGTTAGGTTAGGTTAGGTTAGGTTAGGTTAGGTTAGGTTAGGTTTGGTTAGGTTAGGTTAGGTTAGGTTACACGAGAGTAAGTGAGTGGATAGATAAGTAATGAGTAAGAAAAATATAAAGTGCAGAGGAGAAGAATAAAGAGTAGGATATAGATAGGAGAATACTTAAGAGAATACTTAGGTTTGTATTGAATCCAAAAGAGTCTGTGAATAGAATGGGTAATGATCAGAGGAAGAGGAATAAAGTGCAGAATGGAAAAGTAAGGAGAAATGCATTTATGAAAAGGATGAAGTAGTAAACATAGAGTATAAGGAAGAGAAGGTTAGTGTATATGGGATGGAGTTTTTTTTTACAGTACACAAAGGTGATGATTGAAGATTAAGTGTAAACAGGAAGGAATTAATTAAGGAAGACTAACTATGATATCACTGACTAACCACCTCTCCACCACCACCACCACTAACTCCCCCAACACACACACACACACACACACACACACACACACACACACACACACAACAACAATAACAACAACAAGATTACCAGCCATAACACCACCAAATTTCAACAACAACAACAATAATAACAACAAAACAACTTTGCTCTTTCTCCAGTGTTCAGGAGATCTATTATTATTGTTATTGTTATTATCATTGTTATTGTTTTTATGATTATTATTATTATTATTATTATTATTATTATTATTATTATTATTTTTCTGAACTGTGAGTGTGGCACACATTTACACAGACTTGCCTTTTTTTTCCTTCAACTCAAATAAATAAAAAATAAATGTGCCCGTGTTTTCGCCAGTCGGCTAATGCAAAATATTTGTCTCGAGACTATTCCATTATTTTCTTGTTGAAGATTGTAAACATTATAAAAACTAAACTACAAAAAATCATTGCTTGCCGCATTCGTTGTAGAAGAAGAAGGTCCACACTGTCTTGAAGTTTGTACAGTAGGTAAACAAAATACAAAAGTGTCAAAAATTGTGCCCACATTTTATGAGTCGGGAGAAAAAGCTGAGTATTTTTGTCTAGGTGCCGCCTGTGACTCAGGCCACCCCTCACATTTGGCCCCCACCACCTGAAAACACGACGTCCGGGTTGAACTCAGTTAGCGGCGGCAGCACAGTGAGTGTTTCATAGTCATAGTCATAGTGATAGTGGTATGTAGCTCAGTGGAATGACCTTTGGAGTGCAACAAAGTCAGATTTATGTCAAAACAATTAGTTGACTCATGCATTACTAAACCTCACACCGACTGTCCCCACCTTGACAACGCGGCGAGCTTGCCGTAGCCAGCGCCTGCCCGGCTACAGCAGCTGACTGGCAACTGGGTAGTTACACACATGTAAGACCCCTAATCTGAGAACATCGCAACAGTTTTTCCTGTAATGCTTCACTTCACACAGAGCTCTCGGCTATATAGCTTATCGTTCACGTTAGGCAGTCAGTTGCTGCCAATCCCAGTACTACTACTTCTTGTACTAATACTTTCACTACTACTACAACTACTACTACTACTACTTCTACTACTAGCTACACGCTTCTCAAGCAAGACCTGCTCTACTAATATTTCCATGCAGTGTTTGTTATTTACTTGATGATGATGAAGTTTGTTATAATGAGTCGCCTGCCTCAGCTCCACCACGAAAGTTAACCAACCAACCAAACCGACCAACCAACTCCCGCTCTCACTTATGTTGTTTGTTTGTTTGTCCCTCTTGGCTTGTATAACAACAACACTAACAACAAGCAGCGCCGGCCGTCCTCACTCAGTCTGTATCAGGCGGCCTCTCTCACTCTCTCTCTCTCTCTCTCTCTCTCTCTCTCTCTCTCTCTCTCTCTCTCTCTCTGTACAGGGCATAACACGAGTTTCTGCGGATACTTTCAGAAATGAAAGACTGTTATTCTGAGTAGAAAATCTTCTATACACATATGTATTTTAAGAATTTGTTTGAGTGTTAAGGGTAAGATAATATACCATTATTTTTCTTACCATCAATGTACTTACAAATACTGTACAGCAATACTATCCATATCAATGAATTATGTAATGATCATTGATAGTGTTAGTGTTATTTCCTGTATGAAGATACTATAATGTTCCATAACGTGTATGAAAACTCATAATACAATATTGTAATAACAGTATAGCTGTCTGGTCCCAACCTTCCTCCCTTACCCACACCACCAACTCCGGTTATCAATGTTGTCACACCTCAATTTTAAAATCCACTTCATACTCAAACAAAATTCTTAAAATATGTATGTGTATAGAAGATTTTGTATTCAGCATACAATATTCTCTCATTTCTGAAAGTTTCCGCAGAAACTCGTGTTACACCCTGTACATATATATGGTGTCCCTCAACTTTTCTGTCTAGCTTTGTCAAATGAAAGTAGATGTATTTCAAAGATAAAAATACTCTATAAACATAGGTCTTCTGAGATGTTATTTGGCAGTTATGTTGAAATTAAAAATGCGTGAACAAGGGGGAGGTGTGAGGTGGTAGGCAATGGTGGCTGTTGTACTCAGTGTTGACACACACTAGGCTGGTATTTTGGGGTATTTCACGTTTTCTTTCTTATTACTTCCTCCACATCTCTGCCACGTTACAGCATCATAGTTTTTATAACAATAACTTGATGAACTACAACAAATACATAATAACCGTTTAATTAAGAAAGAAAACGTGAAATACTAAAAAATAACCGCCTAGTGTATGTCAACACTGAGTACAAGAGCCACCATTGCCTACCACCTCACACCTCCCCCTTGTTCACGCATTTTTAATTTCAACATAACTGCCAAATAACATCTCAGAAGACCTATGTTTATAGAGTATTTTTATCTTAGAAATACATTTACTTTCATTTGACAAAGCTGGACAGGAAAGTCGAGGGACACCATATATATATATATATATATATATATATATATATATATATATATATATATATATATATATATATATATATATATATATATATATATATATATATATATATATATATATTCAGTATCTTGATATAATTATCTTCAACAAACTCTCTCTCTCTCTCTCTCTCTCTCTCTCTCTCTCTCTCTCTCTCTCTCTCTCTCTCTCTCTCTAAGATGATTGATGGACTGGTTTTACGGTCACTAGTATCAGCCAATTTCTATTAAATATTCGGAGGGAAACTAACCCGAAGGGAAATCTCAATAATAATGATAACAGCAACAACAACAACAACAATAGCATAAATTCCCAGATCCGTATGAGAATTATTCATTCATATTTATTATTATTATTATTATTATTATAATGATCATCATGTTGGAGGGTTTACTTTCGGGATGTGGTTGTGAGATGCCCCGAATGTTTTTTGAGAAAGTTGGCTGTGTTGTTTTTGTCGTGCTAAGAACACCATCCCGTCGCAACGCCACACTCCTTCACACCGCCTCTCTTGTCCTCTCCAACTCACTCAACTACAACAATAACAACAACAACAACAGCAACAACAACAAACACGGGCTATAATTTTATAAGTAAAGGGGGTTCTGTGTTGATCCTCAATATCTGGCCCACTGAAGGAAGGAAGGAAGGAAGGAAGGAAGGAAGGGAGGCAGTGGAGTTGAAGAGAGGGAGGGGGAGTCAAGAGTAATGTTGTCTGTTTTGGGGAGAACGGGAGGAATGAAGATTAATGAGGACTTCATACTGTGTCTCCAAACATTAATTATCACCCAATACAGAGGTCATCTTTTTTGTTATGAGTCACAGTTTGGAGAAATCATTACCTTTCCTGTTTTCCACGAGTACATCTTGGCCCTCTGAGTGCAAGCTATTCTTTTACTACAATGGTCTACTGCGATGTTTACAGACTAACGAACACATACTGAAGACCTCGTGTTGCTTTAATTAGTAAATAACAATGAAAACTGTGGCATAAAAATTGCTACCTTGGTCTTATTGAGTTGCATCCGTC
>JAWQEG010007117.1:17500-32810 GCA_033782935.1 Petrolisthes cinctipes
CCACTATCACTACCAACCACTACTACCCCCACCACTACCACCATCCCCACGACTACCACTATCCTCACCATTACCAACCACTATCACCTTCACCACTACTACTACTACCCAATCACCATTACCACTACTACCCCCACCACCTACCAAACCAATCACCTACCCACTCACAACCTCCTCTTCCACCACCACCACCACCACTTAACCAATCACCTATCCACTCCCACCTACCCACCCACTCACAACCTCCTCTTCCACCACCACCACCAACTAACCAATCACCCATCCACTCCCACCTACCCACCCACTCACAATCTTCCTCTTCCACCACCACCACCACCACCACTTAACCAATCACCCATCCACTCCCACCTACCCACCCACTCACAACCTCCTTCCACCACCACCACCACCACCTAACCAATCAACCATCCACTCCCACCTACCCACCCACTCACAATCCTCCCCCTCTTCCACCACCACTCCCACCTATCCACCCACTCACAATCCTCCCCCTGTTCCACCACCACCACCACGTACCCACCCACTCACAATCCTCCTCCTCTTCCACTACTACCACCACCATCACTTTATTTAGAGTAGGTCCGAAGGCAGTGAATTGCCATAAACCCTTTCCATCATTTCATTACAACCTTCATTCCTTCCTTCCTTCCTTCCTTCCTCCCTTCCTTCCTTCCTTCCTTCTCACTCTCCTTGTAATTCATTTGGGGACATTTTTTACTTGAAACAGTGAATGGATGGTTGGTTGTCAGTTCTTCCTCCCCCATAAGGTAAATCCAGGATGTAAACAGACGGGACTTAAAAGGGGGAAGTTTTGTGTTGGTAATTCTGGAGCAACTGAATCTTCCAAACTATTCCAAGCAACAACAGAACACCATTATTTTTGCTCTTTTGGTTCTGTTTCCTGGCATATTTTGGAGGAATCATCAAGGCACTCCAATGTAACAAAAGCGAATTACCCCCTTTTTAATTATTCTGAGTCGTTCACTACTAATTAAGGGGAGACTCTCATGTTGGTCATTTTGAAGGTTAGAGAGAGAGAGAGAGAGAGAGAGAGAGAGAGTGAGAGAGAGATCCAGAATGTGTGTGTATGTGTGTGTGTGTGTGTGTGTTTTCTGTTACTTCCTCATAACTATACCAGAAAACAGACAACCTCAATGGTACTAATATGTGATCTGTTTTGTGTTTCATGGCATAGTTTGCAGGAATCAGAGACCTTCCAATTCACCAACAAAATAATCTCCCCTTAAAGGACCCTGTGATGTAGTCAGAAAATTGGAGGTACACGAGTCCTTCAAATATTGTCACGAAACACCACCACCTATATTGAAGGAGCGTGTTTCGTGGCATAGTCAGGAGGAATCACAAGTCTCCAATTTCCATACACGATCACAGGGTTCTTAAAGAGAGTGTGAGTGGCAGTTTCTGAATGATAAGGTGAATCCGTGTTTAGCCTTGGATTTGTATCTCACGGTGAGGGACAAGTGACAACCAACAGTATAAATGTCCCCGAATCCCCTTCATCCACCTACCCATCCTCCTTCCTCTTACCTTCCATCCCTTCCTTTCTTTTCATCCCCTTCCTTTCATTCCTTCCATCCTTTCCTTTCATTCCTTCCATCCTTTCCTTTCTTTTCATCCCCTTCCTTTCATTCCTTCCATCCTTTCCTTTCCTTTTCATTCCTTCCATCCTTTCCTTTCCTTTCATTCATTTCATCCTTCCTTACCTTCCTTTCATCCCCCCCCCCCCTCCCTCCCTTTCAGCCACCCATCCCATCCTTGCTTCCTCTTCCCTTCCTTCCTCCTTCCTTCCTTCCAAACTTGACCCCCTCCCTTCCTTCCTTTTCCCATCCTCCCCATCAAAATACTAATACTAATACTAATAATAATAAGTAGCTTCAACTCTAATACCAGACTACATTCATTAACGTCATAATACCACAACTCTCTATATAGTTACCCCTGCAGCCTCCCTCCCTCCCCCTCCAGATCACTGTACGGAATGCTCTGCCACAAAGATGAAGTCAATTGAACCCCTTTTTAGAACACCAAAGAATTAATTCATAATAATAATAATAATAATAAAAAAAAAATAAAACTATAGGCATTTGTTTTGCGCTAGCAGATTGGCGAACGTTGACCTGCATGTGCCTCCACACCTCTGACCCAACATTGTAATAACTGTGACCTCTCCTTTTTTTTTTTTTTTTTTTCTCTCCTCTCCCTCCTCCTCTCTCTCTCCAGGAACCAGCCCCCGACGCCGCTGGGGTCCTCGTCTGCTCTCCCGCCCTGGTAGCTGTTGGGATAGTGTCTACGGTGATGACGAAGGACACCACTTGGTAACACTGATCGACACGCCTTCTACTACTGCTGCTGCTGCTACTCCTTCTGCGTCTCCTTCGGCTTCTCCTTCATCAACGTGGCGGCAAATTTGATGCAAAAAAAACCACAACAACAACAACAACAACATCTGATTCGTTTCCTCGCCACTAAAACTCTTATTGATGTTCCGTGAGTCTATACCAAATGGAAAACTTTGTACTACTACTAATAAAAAAAAAAGGTAGTAATTTAACCACTAATAATGCAAGAGGAAGAAGAGAATACTTGTAACTTATCACCACTAAACCCGGTAGAAATAATAATAGAAAATAATAGCGTAGTAAGGTAGTCAGTGAGTGAGTGATGTGAGTAAGTAAATCGACCACACTGTAATGTAGTAATGACTCGCACACACACACCAGAGGAGAACACTAACATTATCAACACTAACCCCATCTGATGACAACAACAACAAATGCAGAGAGTAGAAGAATTATCATTATTGGTCCTATACTAAGCCCCATCTGGTGACCAATCTCCAAGGTAGTCTTATATCTGTTTAATTAAGTAGTAGTCAGTATAGTAGAACTAAGCCAAACTTTAATGGGGAATCTTCACTGGAAATCAGCAGGCCACTTCAATTAATTAAATTCAGGTTTGTAACATATTATGACTCTATATATATATAAAAAAAAAAATAACTTACTGGTCGTTTGCCCTAATAATATTATACTGTCTAGGTTTAAGTGAAAGAGGACGGTAAAATAATCAAGCTTTGTGGTTTTTTTGGGGGGGACAAGTGGAAATTATACTGTTTAGGTTTAAGTGTTGAATGAGTTTGCTGGTTGGGTGTTCATTTTTACTACATATTATAGGCAGAAAGGGGAAATAATCATGCTATTGTGTGTGTGTGTGTTTTTTTTTTTTTTTTTTTTTTTTTTTTTTTTTGTTTTTTTTTTGGGTGGGGTGGGCAAGTGGAAATTATATTGTATAGGTTTGTGCTTCTGCTGACCAAAAGAATAGTCAGTGTCGTTATTTTCGTGTGTGTGTGTGTGTGTGTGTGTGTGTGTGAGTGGTGTGTGTGTGTGGTGTGTGTGTGTGTGTGTGTGTGTGTGTGTGTGTGTGTGTGTGTGTGTGGTGTGTTGTGTGTGTGTGTGTGCAGATGAAAACAAATAGCTGAGTGTCTATATATATATAAATAGTCTAAATATATTTTGTTTTGGTTTTAGTGAGTAAGTAAGTAAGTAAGTAAGTAAGTAAGTAACATACCTGGCGCCACTGACTGACCTGACCTGACCCCTATCATGGTGGGGTCAGGTCGCGTCCGGGTGGTGTGAGGTCGTCAGGTCATTATTTTCAGGTCGGGCCAAGTTGTTTTTTTGACTTCGACCTGAGCAACCGTAAACAAACAACAACAACAAGAGAGGCTCACCGGTTCATGTGACGTGTGGGTTGTGGATGCAAAGTGAGGTGTGGGATGAGGGGTATTATTATTATTAGGCCTCTCCCACCTCCTCTTTATCACTTTCCTCTTATTACTCCCTCTTCATTTTTGTAGTCTTCCCTGTCTCTCCTTCCTCTCTCTACTCTCTTCTTCTCCTCTGTCTCCATTTCCTTATTCCTACCCTGTTCTCTCTCTCTCTCTCTCTCTCTCTCTCTCTCTCTCTCTCTCTCTCTTCTCTCTCTTCTCTCTCTCTCTCTCTCTCTCTCTCTCTCTCTCTCTCTCTCTCTCTCTCTCTCTCACATTTTATTTTCTCTCGTGGTTCATGGGACCTCCAGGTAAACTCTGACGTCATCCCAGCCAGTTGTGATAGAGTTGCGTCATTGCTTACGGATGACGTCAGTGTGTTGCGTCATTGTTTATAGATGGCGTCATAGTGTTGCGTCATTTTTACGGATGACGTCAGTGTTGCGTCATTGTTCACGAATGACGTCATAGTGTTGCGTCATTGCTTACGGATGACGTCAGTGTTGCGTCATTGTTTATGGATGACGTCATGGTGTTGCGTCATTGTTTATGGATGACGTCAGTGTTGCGTCATTGTTTATATAGTGTTGATGTCAGAGGGTTTATTGTGTGTGTGTGTCACTGTCTATGAATGAAGTGGTGTTGTGGGGGGGAGGGGGTGTTTTTTTGTGTGGGGGGGGGGGAGGAGGGTTAACTTACTAATTATCTAGGTGACATCATTTATTGTTCACTGATGACGTCATAGTGTTGCGTCACTGTTTACAATAGGATAATGAAGTCATCACTGTTTTACGTCACTACTAATGATAGATAGACCGTCATGACAAATATAACCTGACCTCTTTTTATTTATTTATTTGTTTATTTTGTTTGTTTATGTAATTTTTTAATGGACCAAAGTGAAGATCATTCCAAAATATAAGGTCACGCAGGAGATATATATATGGTTTTTTTTATTTATTTTTTTTTATTCATTTAGTTTTTTTTTTTTTTTTTTTTTTTTTATTAACCAAAGTGACAGTCGTTCCAATCTAATCACTCAAAAGTTATTTACATTTTTTATTTATTATATATTCACATAGATTTTTTTTTTTTTTTTTTTACATTTTTATAATTAATGGAACAAAGTGACAGTCATTCTAAATAATTATCAAGTCACTCAAATGTTATCTACATTTTTTTTTTATATATTTACATTATTTTTATTATTTTTTAAATTTATTTATTGACGCAGTTGTGACGTCACGGCCTGCCACGATACATGACGTAAACATGTTGTCTGACTGACGTATTGTGTAGCCTAAAGTATGCTCTTAAAATGCTCTTGTAATAAATGAACCCACAAATACTATGCTCTTGAAAGTAATGAGCGTGCAGATAATATGCTCTTGAACAGTGCAACAGAATCTAAGAGTGCCACTGGACCCAGAACGAAGCAGTCAGTCAGTCAGTCAGTCAGTTGGTCAGTGGGTTAGTCGGTCATTCAGTCAGTGGGTAAGTTGGTCAGTCAATCAGTCAGTTTCGTAGGTGTCATATCCCTGCCCTGAAAAAAAAAATATATATATATCAAAGGGATCGTATATTTGGGGCTATAGATTTGGGGGCCCAGGCTACCGATTCCTCCAAACTATACAATGAAACATATAATAAACCTGCTAGTATATTGAGATTCCCCCAATACTTCCAACAACACAAGTGATATCCTACCAATATACAGTACTAAGATTCCTCCAAAATCTTACTTAAAAAAATAACATGTCAGTAGTATCAAAAACAAAAGTCGTGTGGTGAATGAAATCTGGTGAAAATAATTATATGGTAAAGGACTAATTAACATACTGGGCCTAAACGTTACTTTGGTTGGGTTTTCATTATGTTTCACAAGTTATATTGAATAATTGGACAAAACAGTGACATGAGTTTTGTCTTTTATTGTACATTCATTGAGATTCCCCCAAACTATAACAGAGAGAGAGAGAGAGAGAGAGAGAGAGAGAGAGAGAGAGAGAGAGAGAGAGAGAGAGAGAGAGAGAGAGAGAGAGACCTACGTAATAATAGGCTGAGGTACATTCATTGAGATTCCCCCAAACTATAAGAGAGAGAGAGAGAGAGTGAGAGAGAGAGAGAGAGAGAGAGAGAGGGGAGAGAGAGAGAGAGAGAGACCTACGTAATAACAGGCTGAGGTACTGAAGTGTTTGTTGAAGCTGTTTGGAGGAATCGGTTGCCTTGCTTCAAATCACTCGAAATCGATGACTCCCTGAACTGAAATATATTAGTGATTAAATAAATAAAAATAAAGTCTTACTGCTACTACAACTACTAAAGATGAGGCTCCCCAATGCACAGCTGAAAGGGTGACAAAATAATAATAATAATAATAATAATAATAATAATAATAATAGTAATACTAATAATAATTTCCCTCCCTGCAGCATCATGATCCATTTTATATTTCATCGAGTCATTGGTTTATTGACGTAGAAGGAAAGGAAAGGTTTGGCTACAGTCTCATTATTCCAATTTGTAAGGTTGTTGACGTAGTAGGAAGGAAAGGTTTGTTTGGCTACAGTCTCATTCCAAAACGTGTGAATTTATCGACACATTAGGAAGGGAAAGGTTTAGCACCAGTCTTATTCCAACGTGTGATATAATGACGTAATAGGAAGGAAAAGTATAGCAACAGTCTCATTCCAACTTGTGAATGTGTTGACGTTGTAATGAAAGGAAAGGTTTGGCTACAATCACATTCCAATTTGTGATTTTTTTCATGTAGTAGGAAAGATGGTAGGAAGAAATGCTACAGAAAAGTCGTGTAGATAAATTTGGTGGTTTGGGATGAGAGGTGAAACTAAACAATTGAATTTGGTGGTTTAGAATGAGAGGTGTAGTAAATAATACATACAGGGGTTTTCAGCAAAGTCGTGTAGATGAATAAGATTTAGAATGAGAAATGTGCTAAATCCTGGAGGCAGGGGAATGAGACTGTAGGTGGATATAACAGTATGTACTAACTAGCTAGCTCCACCATATTCAGAAACACATCCGTAGTTTGTCACCCTTGTTGGTAAATGCTAGGATGATTAGAGACAGTGATTATTAATTAGTACTACCCTCCATTGCAGTTCAGTATAATGATAATATTCCAACTATTAATGACGAGTGCTATGAGTTGGGATCATCAGATTATTATTATTAATTAAAGGGAAATTCTCTTGTTGATGAAATATTGCAGGGTCTGTGATTCCTCCAAACTACTATGTCAGGAAACAGAGGAACACCTTCATGGTACAGTACTTGAATTAATGAGGGATGTGTTGTTTCGTGGCATAGTTTGGAGGAATCACAAACCATTCACTTCACCAACAAAAGAATCTCCCCTTAAACTGTACATTCATAAAAGATAATTCAGGGGTTTGTATGTATACCTTTATGGTACTTACATTAGAGGGTTTTGATTCCTCCACAGTATGTCAGGAAACAGGACCACATTAACAGAAATAATGGTACCCTGTTGTTGCTTGGAATACTTTACAGGAATCATTTGCTCCAGATTTACCACCAACACTGTAGTACTATTATTATTACCCTTAATTAACTCTCCCTCGATATATTCCAACATAGAAAAAATAAAATAACTAGGCTGATGCAGAGAGAAACTTATGATGGGGGTCAGAATAAATATAATATACATTTTTGGGTACATGAGAGTGCCTATAGATTCCTCCAAAGTTATACCGGGAAACAAACAGCACCAGATGAAGAAAAAATTAATAGTGGTGACCTGTGTTTGCTGTTGCTTGGAATAGTTTGGAGGAATCGGGTGCTCCGGATTTTACCACTACCACCACCACCACCACCACCAATAACAACAACAACAACAACTACAAAAACAACTACGAGAACAACACCCTATTTTTCCCCATTAATTAAAGCACACACACACACACAAGCATCCAGCCCAACACCCTATTTTTCCCCATTAATTAAAGCACACACACACACACACACAAGCATCCAGCCCAACACCCTATTTTTCCCCATTAATTAAAGCACACACACACACACAACCATCCAGCCCAACACCCTATTTTTCCCCATTAATTAAAGCACACACACACACACACACACACACACACAAGCATCCAGCATTGATATATATATTATTATTATTATTTTTTTTTTTTAGAACCGTGTGAACATGATATTTAGATTATGCATTTTAGAACAATTTTATTTTTATGCATTTTTTCCTGATTGAAGAGTGAGTCAGGTTAGCGAGTTGTGCTTGTGGGAATCTTATAGTGAAATATCCTCTCTGCTTTTTATTATTAATCTTTGAACCATGAATTACCATATCATTGTTGAAACCTCTCTCTCCATGGAAATATATAATAATAATAATAATAATATAAATAATAATAATAATAATTAATAATGATAATAATTACACTATTATAATAAATACAGTTCATAGATACTGTACTGTTTTTTTTTTTTTTTCAGAGAGTATTGTTTGTTTGTTTGTTTGTTTGTTTGTTTGTTTGTTTGTTTGCATGTGTGTGGGTTATAGATTTATACTGTGGTGGTGTGGGCGAGGTGTGGCCAGGGAAACAATTAAATATAATATAATATGATACAGTACATATTATAAGTCTTGGTCAATGAGGGTGAGGAAGGAAGGAAGGAAGGAAGGAAGGAAGGAATGAATGAATGAATGAAGGAAGGAAGGAAGGAAGGAAGGAAGGAAGGAAGGAAGGAAGGAAGGAAGGAAGGAAGGAAGGGAGGAAGGAAGGAAGGAAGGAAGGAAGGAAGGAAGGAAGGAAGGAAGGAAGGAATGAAGCCCAGGTGTTAGTTATGATGGTGAAGTGCATTGAAGGTAAGAAAAGTAATATATATATAGTGTCGAGGTGAAAGTATGGTGTAGTGGGTAGTGATGCAAAGATGATAGATAGTATGGTGAAGTGGGTAGTGATGCAAAGATGATAGATAGTATGGTGAAGTGGGTAGTGATGCAAAGATGATAGATAGTATGGTGAAGTGGGTAGTGATGCAAAGATGATAGATAGTATGGTGAAGTGGGTAGTGATGCAAAGATGATAGATAGTATGGTGTAGTGGGTAGTGATGCAAAGATGATAGATAGTATGGTGAAGTGGGTAGTGATGCAAAGATGATAGATAGTATGGTGAAGTGGGTAGTGATGCAAAGATGATAGATAGTATGGTGAAGTCGATTGAGCTAAAAAGAGTAATATATATATATAGTGTGTAGGTGAAAGTATGGTGTAGTGGGTAGTAAGGCAATGGTGATAGATAGTATGGTGAAGTGGATAGTGATGCAAAGGTGATAGATAGTATGGTGAAGTGGGTAGTGAAAGGTGTTATGATGGTGTAGTGGGTTGGGGTAAAAAGAGTAATATAGTGTAAAGGTGAGATTATTTAGATGGTTTTGGTAATTACAATGTGTCATTTTGAGATGTGGTTGGACTATGAAAAGGTGCATTGTCAAGTTGACCTGGGCTATGAAAAATGTGCTCTCGAAACTACTTGGGCTGGAAAAAGTTATTATTGAGTTATCTTAGGCAATAAAAAGTGTATTGTCGAGTTATCTTAGGCAATAAAAAGTGTATTGTCGAGTAATCTTGGGCTATGAAAATTGTATTGTCGAGTTATCTTGGGCAATAAAAAGTGTATTGTCGAGTTATCTTAGGCAATAAAAAGTGTATTGTCGAATTATCTTGGGCTATGAAAAGTGTATTGTCGAGTAATCTTGGGCAATAAAAAGTGTATTGTCGAGTAATCTTAGGCAATAAAAAGTCTATTGTCGAGTAATCTTGGGCTATGAAAAGTGTATTGTCGAGTAATCTTGGGCTATGAAAAGTGTAATGTCGAGTAATCTTTGGATATGAAAAGTGTATTGTCGAGTAATCTTAGGCAATAAACGTGTATTGTCGAGTAATCTTGGGCTATGAAAAGTGTAATGTGATGGTTATGAAAAGTGTATTGTGGTGGTAATGGCCAAGGATATAATAATACTGTATAGAGAGGGAGTGTTAGTGCCAAGACTGCCTCGGCTACAAACGTGTACAGTATGTGTGTTGTGTGTTGTTGTTGTCGAGGTGTGTGTGGTGGCAGGCAGGCAGGCAGGCAGGCAGGCAGGCAGGCAGATAAGTCTCATATGAACACCAGCCAGTCAGTCAGTCATTTATTTAGCCAGTCAGCCAGTCAGCCAGCCAGCCATACACACACACACATCCTCCTCACACGAACACCTCTCTCAAGTGCCGTGAGACTATAAAAAACAACAACAAAAAAACACGCATTAATATATACACACCATTCAAAGCAGAGCAAAAGACGAGTGAAAAAAAAAATAACAATAATAATAATAATAATAATAATGCCCTGTGACATTATTTTTTTGGTTTGAAACTGCTGTTCAGTGAAGTGACATTAATTAATTATATTGATGTGTGTAAAGTCGAGAGTAAGATGTTAATACTGAAGAAGAAGAAAAAAAAATAATATGTGTGTTGATGTTGACGTAATCCGAGTCTCTATTAGAATACATAACATATATATATATATATATCTATCTCTTAAGGACTCTTTGATCGTGTATGGGAATTGGAGGCTTCTGATTCGTCCTGACTATGCCACGAAACAACAAGCTCCTTCCGTATAGGTGTGTGTGTGTGTTTCGTGTCATTATTTGAAGGACTCATTTACCTCCAATTTTCTGACTACATCACAGGGTCCCTTAAAAAAAAAAAATAATAATATAATTACCATATTCATTACGCCACAGGCTGATGATGTTTGTTTGTTTGTTTGTGGGTACCTATGTGTGTGTATTCTTTTTTGTTTTTATTTATTTTTTATTTTTATGACGAAGCTGCTGCCAGTATTAGATGTGAAATGCAAGCAATGCCGTGTGTGTTGTGTGTTTTTGGGGTTTGATGATATTATTATTATTATTATTTTTGGGGTGGGTGGGAGGGGTGGGGGTGTGTGTGTTTTTTTTGTTCCTTCCTCTTTCTCTCAGTGTGTGAAGCGCCGTTGTTGTGTGTGCAAATGGGGTATAATAATACTAATAATAATACTAATAATAATACTAATACTAATAATAATACTAAGCTGTGTCCTGTACAGCTTCTGGAGACAGATATTTCCGAGTGCTACGTAACTAATGTATATGTCCTAAAGTTTTTGTCTTTGTCAATAAACGGCTTCATTTGATTTCATTTCCCACTCACCATCATTCTGCTGCCAACTGCATGGATGGAAATAGTCACCCTAAAAAGATTGATAGTTATTTTAATCCTTTATTTCACCTCCTATACACACCATCCCTCCCTTCCCTTCCCTCCGTCCCACATCTACATAATATATATTCCTTCCTCTATTCCTTCCTTCTTTCCTTTACTTTCTCCTTCCCTCCCTTCCCTCCCTCCCACATCTACATAATATATATTCCTTCCTCCATTCATTCATTCATTCCTTCCTTCCTCCATTCTTTCCTTCCTTCCTCCATTCTTTCCTTCCTTCCTCCATTCCTTCCTTCCTTCCTCCATTCCTTCCTTCCTTCCTTCCTCCCTCCCTCCCTCCATTCTTTCCTTCCTCCCTCCCTCCCTCCCTCCCTCCATTCCTTCCTCCCTCCCTCCATTCCTTCCTTCCTTCCTTCCTTCCTTCCTTCCTTTTTTATTATATGTATTCCTTCCTGCCTTTCATAATCTTTAATTTAGGGAGGTAGTACAGTGTTGGTAAATCTGGAGCAACTGATTCCTCCAAACTATTCCAAGCAACAGCAGGACACAGTTATATTTTCGGTAACCTGGTCCCGTTGTTTCCTGGATTTCAGACTTTGGAGGAATGAAGGTGGTCTAATGTATGTATGTATGTATGTATGTACCAAAACTATACTACTACTACTACTATACCCTTAAATTGATTACGAGCTGACATGATTTAGGAATGAACTAAATGATCTTGGTATTTTTCTGCCCAAACTCCTCCCTTTCCCCTACACACACACACACACACACACACACACACACACACACACAGATTCAGAGTTACCCCTTAATTGCTGTCACCCCCCCACCCCTCCCCCCTCCTTTCTCTTCCCTCCTTCACTCTCTTCCCTCCTTTCACCTCTTCCCTCCTTCCCTCCTTCACTCTCTTCCCTCCTTTCCTCTCTTCCCTCCTTCACTCTCTTCCCTCCTTTTCTCTCTTCCCTCCTTTCCTCTCTTCTCTCTCTTTCCTCTCTTCCCTCCTTCACTCTCTTCCCTCCTTTCCTCTCTTCTTTCCTTCACTCTCTTCCCTCCTTTCACTCTCTTCCCTCCTTTCCTCTCTTTCCTCCTTTCCTCTCTTCCCTCTCTTTTCTCTCTTCCCTCCTTTCCTCTCTTCCCTCCTTCACTCTCTTCCCTCCTTTACTCTCTTCCCTCCCTTCTCTCTCTTCCCTCCTTTTCTCTCTTCCCTCTCTTCTCTCTCTTCCCTCCTTCCCTCTCTTCCCTCCTTTCCTCTCTTCCCTCCTTCCCTCTCTTCCCTCCTTCCCTCTCTTCCCTCCTGCCCTCTCTTCTCTCTCTTCCCTCCTTCCCTCTCTTCCCTCCTTCCCTCTCTTCCCTCCTTTCCTCTCTTCCCTCCTTTCCTCTCTTCCTTCCTTCCCTTTCTCCCATCCTTAAATTTCATCCCTCCCTCAACACATAATTTCCTTGCACCTCCTTCCTTCCTTCCTTCCCTCCCTCCACACATACAATTACAATTCCCAAATACGTCGCTTCTACCTTAATTCCCTCCAACACACACACACACACACACACACACACACACACACACACACTCTACTATCCCCATTGTCCACGCGGTAACCAAAAAATAAAATAAAATATAACATAAAGAGTATCCTTCTAACACCTGCACTTCGAACAATTATTGGCATCAGAAGGTTAATTAATAACTACCGTATGTCATGTATGTACAGTACAGTCGTGGACATGAGATTCAATACACACTTTATCTGTATCTAAAAAAAAAACAGAATTGCTGACTAATGTTTTCTCGTTTTCATATGATGATTTTGTTTTTAAATGTGAATCGGTCGGTAGCTTCTTGTAGTAAATTTGAAGATGTTGCTGATTCCCCTGTGTGTGTGTGTGTGTGTGTGTGTGTTTGTGTGTTATTATTTTGAATAGTGAGACAGTAGCTGCTTGTAGTAAGTTTAAAGATGGTACTTATTCACTTATGTGTGTGGGTGTGTGTGTTATTGTTTTGAACAGTGAGTAGCTGTTGTAATAAATTAGATGGTACTTATTCCTTTGTGTGTGTGTGTGTGTGTGTTATTGTTTTGAATAGTGAGACAGTAGCTGCTTGTAGTAAATTAGATGGTACTTATTCACTTATGTGTGTGTGTGTGTGTGTGGGTGGGTGGATGTTATTGTTTTAAATAGCTGCTTGTAATAAATCAGATGGTACTTATTCACTTGTGTGTGGGTGGATGGGTGGATGTTATTGTTTTAAATAGTGAATAGGTGCTTGTAATAAATTAGAATATGGTACTTAACCTACTTATTGGAAAGTTTCACAGCTAAGGAACAGGAACGTTTACACGAGTCACCTCAATGTGGATGATTAGTTATTGTCCACGACTGTACATACATACATACATACATACATACATACATACATACATACTTAAATGATAGTGCTAAGGTGTGTACAGAGGCCAAACAGGATCAGGAAAAGAGGAAGGTCAAAAGAGAAGGTTAATTGGTATGTTAAGGGGGATAGCACATTTATTTTGGTACATTAGAGTGCCTTGATTCCTCCAAAGTATGCCAGGAAACGGAATCAGATGAACGAAAATAATAATGATGACCTGTTGCCTGGAATAGTTTGAAGGAATCACTTGCCCCAGATATACCAAAACAACATTATATTATCCCCTTACTGGGTGCATTGTGTTAAGGACCCTATGATTATGTATGAGAAAGTGCTTGAGGCTTCTGATTCACACAAACTATACCATGAAACAAGCTCCTTCCATATGGGTGGTGTTTCGTGGCAATGTTTGAAGGACTTATTTTTTACCTCCAATTTTCTGACCACATCACAGGGTCTCTTAAATGGGGGGGGGGGGGGGATTTACAGGTGTGAAGAAGAAGGAAGGATGCAGGGTACAAGAGGAAAGAGATGGAGACGAGGGACCATACACACCAGCTGAAAGAAGACAATGGGGTCAGGTTGTTTGTTAATGGTAATCCTGAAGTCCTGTAAGATGTGTGTGTGTGTGTGTGTGTGTGTGTGTGTTGGCATCCTTCCTCGTGTGTGTCCGTGTGTGTGTGTTGGCATCCTTCCTCATATGTGTGTGTGTGTGTGTTGGCATCCTTCCTCGTGTGTGTGTGTGTGTCTGTGTTGGCATCCTTCCTCGTGTGTGTGTGTGTGTGTGTGTCTGTGTTGGCATCCTTCCTCGTGTGTGTGTGTGTGTGTGTGTGTTGGCATCCTTCCTCGTGTGTGTGTGTCTGTGTGTCTGTGTTGGTATCCTTCCTCATATGTGTGTGTGTGTGTTGGTATCCTTCCTCGTGTGTGTGTGTGTGTCTGTGTTGGCATCCTTCCTCGTGTGTGTCCGTGTGTGTGTTTTGGCATCCTTCCTCATATGTTTGTGTGTGTGTGTTGGTATCCTTCCTCATGTGTCTCTGTGTGTGTTGGTATCCTTCCTCGTGTGTGTCCGTGTGTGTGTTTTGGCATCCTTCCTCATGTGTGTGTGTGTCTGTGTGTCTGTGTGTGTTCCCTGTGAAGCCAATAAACTTTAAAAACTCCCCATTCATTGTATTCTTTGTTAACCTAACCTTGTTTTAATTAAGAATGTAAATGAAAGTATAATGAAAATATCGATTAAAAGGTTAGCTATTATCTATTTTCACCAGTTATCAGTGTAATTAATATCTTTGGTTGGATGTGAAGGTAGTGTTGATTTTATTACTGATAATAGTAATGATGATGATAACAAAAATAATAATATTTGATAATAATAATAATAATAATTATTATTAATATTAATATTGTTATTTTTAATTATATTATTATTATTATATTTTTGATACAAATATGTATATCTCTTGTAGGAATTATAAAAGGATTTGCCTTAGGATGTTTGATTGGTTTTAAAAATTATCTGGCTAGTAATAGACGTAGTTTTGTAGTAGTAGTAGTGGTAGTGGTAGTAGACGTAGTAGTAGTAGTGGTAGTGATAGTAGACGTAGTAGTAGTAATAGTAGTGGTAGTAGACGTAGTAGTAGTGGTAGTAGTAGTAGTAGTAGTGGTAGTAGTGGTAGTAGTAGTGGTAGTAGACTTAGTAGTAGTAGTAGTAGTGGTAGTAGTAGTAGTAGTGGTAGTAGACGTAGTAGTAGTAGTTGTAGATCTAACATTATATACTATAAATACAGTAGTGGTAATAGTAGTGGTTTGTTGCTTCACCAGTATTAGAAGTAGTAGTAATAGTAGTA
>JAWQEG010007118.1:0-10000 GCA_033782935.1 Petrolisthes cinctipes
TAAAACACACTCATATGGCTCTTTAAAACACACCCATATGGCCCTTAAAACACACCCATATGGCTCATTAAAACACACCCATGTAGCTCTTTAAAACACACTCATATGGCTCATTAAAACACACTCATATGGCTCTTTAAAACACACTCATATGGCTCTTTAAAACACACTCATATGGCCCTTAAAACACACTCATATTATGGCTCTTTAAAACACTCATATGGCTCTTTAAAACACACCCATATGGCTGAGGACAACACACTCATAATTAATGGGCTTAATTTGCATGTAATGATGAAGGTATGGATTTCAGGCAATTATCTACAAGAGCATCATTAAAGGAGAGTCAACAACATACCATCGGCAAACTCATGAGGGTTACTGGTTCATCCAAAGAATGCCACAAAACACCATCCACTCTTACAATTTGCTTCGTGGTATTTATTTGGAGGAACCATAACCTCCAAATAGGCGAGTTTTAATCTGGTACAATAATATAAAAAAACAGGATACGATAATTAGTGTGTGTGTGTGTGTGTGTGTGTGTGTGTGTGTGTGTGTGTGTGTGTGTGTGTGTGTGTGTGTGTGTGTGTGTTGTGTGTGTGTTGTGTGTGTGTGTGTGTGTGTGTGTGTGTGTCCTGACTGGTGGTAATGAAAAGTGAAGTCATTGAGTGTCACGTGTTCTCCTGTAAACTCATAGAAAAAGAAATTGTATGAGTATTGTGCGTTGAAATACACTCGTGGCGTCAATGAAATCATGTGTTTCAATGATTCAATTCAATAACGCTACAAAAATACATAACACGTAAAATGTATGTATGTATGTATGTATGGTGTTCTGTCCTCTTGAAGTTTAGTGGATAAGGTTTATTTGTTTACATATATTGGTGGGAGTGTTAAAAGCAGTTAAGAGTGATATTAAAGTGTCTTAATTAAAATACAGCATCTTCACACACACACACACACACAAACACTTTCATGCAACACTCTATACAAACATACACACACACACACATACACATTCACTTTAATGCAGCATCCTATACAAACCCATACATACATAACTATATATATATACTGTTACATGATTATATTCCAGTTAGCTTTGCGACGTAACAACACACACACACACACGTACACAGGAAGGTAATCACTCCAGCCTTGCACTCAAAGTTAATATGAAATATTTGCAGGTTCGTGTTGAGAATTGGGAGTGATACCTTCTATTGGTCACGTCATTCCAGCTGTCAGGGAAAGTGATTGCCTGCCCAGTTCTCACGTCTCACAAGGGTTATATTACACTCTCTCTCTGTCTGTCTGTCTGTCTGTCTGTCTGTGTGTGTGTGTGTGTGTGTGTGTGTGTGTGTGTGTGTGTGTGTGTGTGTGTGTGTGTGTGTGTGTGTGTGTGTGTGTGTGTGTGTGTGTGTGTGTGTGTGTGTGTGTGTGTGTGTGTGTGTGTGTGTGTGTGTGTGTGTATCTAAAACTTCCACCTGCCACAAATGGAACGACACACAATCAAATTTAAGGCAAGTCTGATTAAACCCTGAATGGAGGACAAAAAATTACCCGACCACCAGAATGAAGAGTTTAATACTTTTTCCATGAAGAATATAATGAAATAAACGCGTTACAAAAATCAGATTAGTCAGTGAAGGGATTGGAATTGTTGCCTCCTGTTTGTCATTTGAGAGGAGGGTGAACCGAACAGACGGAAAATGAAAGAGATGAAAAATAATAAATAAAATGCGCCAAATTTGATGGTATTATTTGAGAATCATTCACTTTTACCATTCACAGGACATAGTTTAATTGTGTGGATGGGGCGAGGCGAGGAGGGGCGGGGCAGGACGGGGTTGGGTGGGTTAGTTTCTGGGAGGGGTTGGTTGGTTGATCTGAGCTGGCTGGTATTCCTTTAACTATCGAGTGGAAGGATGACTGTGATGGTTGTGTGTGGTATTCGTGGTCATTTTTCAAGTACTATTGTTGGGACTGATTGTAGCTGCCTGTAATTTTACATATTTGGGAACTATCAAACTCAGTTCTAAGCTAATATTAAGAATCTTTTATTTATACTAATGGAGCTCTAAGGAAAATTATCTGATCAGTCCATTATTCCTCCAGTCCCTCTCAAACGTATATGTCCTGATATTTAACTCTTTCCTCTTTTGCTTGGACTTCGAATATCGAAACCGTGATGGGATCTGCGTTGTTATAATATAATTGGATTTAAACACAGTGTTGTATTATTTCATCTGGGTTTGATACAGACTGTTGTATTGAATTGCTGACTGTATTGTACATTTCTTCATGGAATATTTTGGACTAAGAACATGAGTCAACAATACAATACTTCTACTTAAGTTTATATGCTGCACCATCACAAGTATGACTCCTTCAATTTATGAAAAGAAAAGCTACCAACAACTAAGAAATCCCAGCCCATGCTTGGTGTGTATGGTTGAGTGAACTTGAACGAGAGAGAGAGGGAGGAGGCACGCGAAAAAAGAGGAATGATAAAAGTTGAGAGTCTGTGCTTCCGTGTGAGTGACGAGGATCTGCATTTCCGTGTTGTCATAAGGATGGATGAAAATATATTATGATGCTGAAGCTTGCAAAGGTTCAGAAGCTATGAATATGTTGTAAAATTATCTATATACTGTAGTACGGTTGGCTAAGAGATGTATGTATATGTGTGTGTGTGTGTGTGTGTGTGTGTGTGTGTGTGTGTGTGTGTGTGTGTGTACCCGGTGTACCCGTATCAGGTGTGCCAAGATAATGGCTACAAGATATTCAGAACAACATGTTTTCATACTAGAATATTTTTATCCTTCCCTGATTCCATTCCTCCTACTACACCTACTCCCACACCAACACCCACATCCATACACACACACACACACACACACACACACACACACACACACACACATACAAATCTAGCTCTATCCTTCATACAATAATATTATACCACACCTAACGCTGACTCTCCCCTCCAATCAAGTTACTTTTCTAACCACCCTACCCTCACTCATTCTCACTCACACTCTCTCTCTCTCTCTCTCTCTCTCTCTCTCTCTCTCTCTCTCTCTCTCTCTCTCTCTGAAGGCACATTATGGTTGGTATTGGGGTTGCGTTGTTGACTCCACACTTTTTTACCTGAGTTCGATCCTCGTCATTCTTACCATCTGTAGTGACTCAGTGATAACAACTCTAACACTGAGGTTCACAGACGACCCCCTGGGCACAATGGAGGTCTTGTGTTAAACAGATATTCTGGCCAAGGACAGTACAGAATTAATTGAAGTGGGGACATGTCGTATGATTAATTTCTCAGATAATTTAACCATATTCTTAACTCTTGCAAAGCCTTGTGGGGAGGAGTAGAGCCATCCAGTAACCTCAGTGAGAAACGTGACCCTTATGGCCTAACTCGGTAAAAGATATTATACTATTATTATTTTTCTCTTTCTTTCTTACTCTCCCTCTCTCCTCTCACAGTTTCCGCACTTCCTCACACGTACTCACTCGACCCTTCTCTCCAATCAAACACACACTCTTATTTTTTCAGTCAAACACACACACACACTATTTTTCCACCTCACTTACTTTTACACCCCATCCATGCACTCTTTCCCTTTCTCACCTTTACAAACACTCCATTCTCCTCACAGTCTTCCATGCTCACCCCATCCAACCTTTCCACCAATCTACACTTCTCTTCCCTGCATGACTACCTTCCCACCACCCTATTCCCCCACTATCTATCCTTTGTTATGTTATTTTTATGTATTAAGTTACCTCCTATTCATCGTGACCAACTTACCCACCATAGAACACTGTCAATAAATTCACCTACACTCTCCTCACCTCTTCCCCACTTGTCCCTTCCTCACTCCATCCCTCCTCCAACTGAACCCTACCTAAGCCTCTCTCTTCTCCACTTGCCTCTCCTTCCTCCAACCCAATGCCACCTCCCCACCTCACCCCACTTGTCTCTCCTCCAACCAAACCCTATCTAAGCCGCTCTTCCCACGTAGTATTTATTGATTTGAACTGGTGGGTAACATGTGGGTAAAGGCAGGTGTAAAATATATTGGTCATTATTAGTGTCAGCAGTACATCACAGGGCCCATTCAACGTCAGAAAATACCCTCGCTGCTCCCATTACAGTTCTCGTATAAAACATACTCTTTAATATTCCTTGCTCTCTCTCTCTCTCTCTCTCTCTCTCTCTCTCTCTCTCTCTCTCTCTCTAACTAGTTCAGAGAATTTTGAAACTGCGTGTTCGTTTGTGAACAAATGCAATGAAAAACTCATAAGGAAGTTTGTATATATTTTTATAAATATCATATAAAGTCATAACGAGTTATTAAATTCGAGTGGTAACATGAACCGAAATCCGGATGCAGAAACTTTTTTTTTATAAATATTTACAGTATAGAGTAAAACTCGTTAGGCTGCATCTTATTTGGTCAATTTTCACTGCTCTCTCTAGACGTGTGTACATATATGATTTATTTTTACTTCTGTAGCAGGCTTGAAACATGTGTGTGTGTGTGTGTGTGTGTGTGTGTGTGTGTGTGTGTGTGTGTGTGTGTGTGTGTGTGTGTGTGTGTGTGTGTGTGTGTGTGTGTGTGTGTGTGTGTGTGTGTGTGTCTGTGTTGCACCAAGGAATCGATGAGCTGAATTGAAACTTTCCAACAGACACATACATGTACTTACCTTGAGTATGACTGCAGTGACGAGTTTGTTGGCAGGGTACATAGGGTTGTCATTGAGGTCAGCTACGACGATGGTGAGAGTGAGGGTGGTGGAGAGCGGGGGTCTACCTGCATCACCCACCACCAGGGGAACCAACACCTCTCCACCCCTCTCCTCTCGGTCCAGCCCCCCCAGCGTCCTCACCACGCCCACACCGCGACCCTCGTCACCGGCTGCAGGCACACAGAAGGACATATACTTTTGCTATTGGTTATCGTAGAATTTTGCTATAAAGGTGTAACTGTAGTATAAAGGTGTAACTGTAGTATAAATGTGTAACTGTAGTATAAAGGTGTAACTGTAATATTAAGATATAACTGTAGTATTAAGGTGAACTGTAATATCAAGATGGAACAACATGGAACTCTACAATAAAAGTGGAACTGTACCTGGATCAAGGGTGACTGACACGAGGCGCCTCACATGTTCCGGGGCCCTGGCGTCCAGTTCCACGGTGAAGGGTGGCCCGTGACCCTGGCCCCAGTCGTCAGGGTCCCCAAACGTCACCCTGCAGACCTCACTAACTCCCTCACTGTTCTCCACCACCGTTACCTGCCGCGGGGACTTGAGGAACGGTGGGTTGTCGTTCACGTCAGTCACCGTCACCTGAATTGAACGTAAGACAACCACTACATGAACGTACTGAAGGTGTTATAATGTGGTAAATATAGTTTGATTCTTTGGTAACTTAACCTTAATCTTTTCCCTTTAATACTGAATATACTCTTCTGAATTATTCCCTGGACGTCTTCCATTGTCCCTAACCCATCTTATCTCATTTTGATTACCTTACATCCTATGATCCTATCCATCTTCACCTGCCACCATTCTCCTTTCCACCCGTACCAGTCTACCACCATTTTCTTTTCCATTCTTCCTCCACCTCTCCCCTCCCAATCTACCATCATTCCCCTTGCCACGCCCCTCAGGTACTCACATGTAGAGTTGCAGTGGCTGTGTTGGGCGGATCACCATCGTCCAGAGCCCAGACGAGGACGGTGTGGGCTCGGGCAGTCTCTCTATCCAAGGGCCTCACCACTCTCACTTCGCCCTCACCACCCACCGAGAACCTGCCTGAAGGGTCACTGGCGGGGTCCACGGCGTAACGTATGGTACTCCCACCGTTCTGTATGAGTGAGTGAGGGAGTGGTGGATGGACGGAAGGTGACAGACAGGTGAGTGAGTATAAATTGTTTTTTTTTTTTTTCCAGTGACGAGATGAGTACAGAAGGTTGGTTGGTTGATAGATGAATACATATGTGGATTGATCGATGTAGACTAATACACAGACAGATAGATAAGATGAGGGATAAATACAGATAGATAGATGGATAGATAAGATTGTCAGGAAAAGAGAGAGTACACACTGATGATAGATGAATAAGCAAACAGTTAATGTACATGAAAAAAAGAAAAGAAACACTGATCGACAGAAAAAATAAATAATTAAAACAAGTACGCAGACAGCAATCACATTCTTTTGCTTCAATATCAACCCATGTAATATTTATGAAATATTTAATTGGCTCCGGTCCTCTGAAATCTCATCACACACATTCTTTTCTGCAAGGTATTTCTCTTTTATATCTCTGATCTAATTTTAAAAGCTTATCTGGTATCTTTTTAAAAACATTTTTTACCTTTCTCCCTCATTCTCCATTAACCAAGACTTATATTCTCTATTTCTTTTCTTTAGCCATATTAATCAACCTCACCTTATCAATATCATGGGCAGTAAAAGTGACGAGGTGGGCGGGGGTGGGCGTGTCCTCAGAGAGCGTGAGGTGGGCACGGGCGGGATCTGTGACTGTTGCTGGCGGGTGGGCGGTCTGTGCGTGTAGGGGCTGGGCATTTTGAGCATAGGTGAAGACTGGTGGGTTGTCGTTGATGTCAGTAACCCTTAAACTAACCCAGGCCGAGTCTACTCTGCTCCGGTCACCCCAACCTGCCTCGCCCTGGGATGTGATGGTTGGGGGAAGGAGAGTGTGTTAATTAACCCTTACAACACTATGACGACTTACATTACGACGACTTACACTATGACGACTTATATTACGACGACTTAAACTATGACGACTTACACTACGACGACTTACATTACAACATACACTATGACGACTTACACTATGACAACTTACACCACGACGACTTACACTGTGACGTCTGACACTATGACGACTTTGACGATATTTACAATTCTTTTAGACTATAGACTATAGCACCATTCTTTTAGACTATAGACTAAAGCACCAGAAAATTTTTCTTATATGAGGAGAAGACTGGTGGAGTTCAAAGGACACAAACAATGGATGACGATTTATATATTTTTCACTGGACGATAAAAGATAACTAGTGAATGAAATAATTATACCATAGATAATAACATATACCACAGGAACAACACCGAAGTACAAGAAATAATGAAGGATACCGAGTCTTCCAAACTATATATTAAACCACAAACGAGACCACCATAACATTATAAACATATATATATACTGTTTGTGGTTTATTAAGTGGTACAGTATGGAAAAATCAACTCAGCTTCCACTTCTCCTACAAAATCTTAGCCCCGTTAATTTGAGGACCTGTTATTTGCAACTGGCGGGTTCCTTGAGGAGGTTGGTTATTTGCATTAATGAACCTCGTGAGGGTCAATAGCCTATAATTTGTGAGGAGAAAGTACCCCACATTAACCCTCTCAACACACACACACACACACACAGTTCATACACACACACACACACACACACACAGAGTTCATACACACACAACACACACACACCTATGCATGCACTCACAAAACACATAATAATCACACACACACACACACACACACACACACACACACACAGTTCATACACACACACACCTATGCATGCACTCACAAAACACATAATAATCACACACACACACACACACACCTATGCATGTATTCACAAAACACATAATAATCACACACACACACACACACCTATGCATGCACTCACAAAACACATAATAAACACACACAAATATACATACAGTTCATATACACAAGTACACACACACACACATACACACACACACACACACACACACACACACCTATGCATGCACTCACAAAACACATAATAATCATACACAAATATACACACACACACACACACACACACCTACTTGCATCTATCGTTAATGACCCCCTCCCCATCATTAAGAGTATTGTGGACGACTGGTAATGAAGGTAATGGCTGTGGCAAAGTGCACACTAATTAAACACCAAGTGGCTGTGTCAACCATCACCAAGGCAATAGTCTCATTTGGCTTAACACAGATTACACAGATTTTTATTATTTTTATTTTTATTATTATTATTTTTTTTTTTTTTTTTTTTTTTTTTTGACATTTTGTTCATTTGGGGACATTTTCTGAAGATGATACAAAGTGGTGTCGTTCATTGTTGACGAAGCCCTCCATACTTGTAAGTACTAGTAATGATAATGATAATATTAATAATAATAATAATAATAATATTGATGATGATAATAATAATAATAATAATCATAATAATAATAATGATAATAAAAATAAAAATCATAAAAATAATAATAACAATAATAATAATAATAATATAAAGAGTATATTACGTGTTACCTGCCATATATATATATATATATATATATATATATATATCAATAAGTCACCAGGGTCGTGTGGGCGTGGTCAAGTACCGTCAACAAAGGAACAAACAACAACAACAACATTATTTTCTAGTTTGGGATAAAGTCAATGTGCGATAAATGAAGAGGATATATTTTGATGTGGTTTGATAGTTTCCCGGGGGCTAATGCCAATTAAATATATATTTTTTACCATTTGCCCTGGCAATTTCCTATATGGGTAAATTGTGGGTTTGAAATATTTTGCAGTCATATTAGTATTGCAAAATCATTATATTTCCATTGCCAAATATCGTGAATAAATCATATTATTCATTAAATTAAAATATTTAATTTGTATATGAAACGATTATCAGGTTTTGGGTTAATATAAAACAATTAAGTCACACAATGGAGTTCATTAAATTAGTTCTATTAAAGATCATTACGGCAGAAAACAAGCAACAGGTTAATTAGTGTTAGAGGAAGGTGTGTGTCGTACAGGTAAATCCCTCCTTTACTTCCAGGTGATGTAATATTATGAAATAATTTTATGTATGTTCATGTATTGTACACTCAGATATCATAGTCTCTAGCCCACCTGAGTCGAAGCCCGATCTCTAAAGCAGGCGGTTTCTGGACGACAGCCCACCCAAACCATCACGAGGCCACACACACACACACACACACACACACACACACACATCTCGAACCAATGGAGGCCTTGGGTGGGCTGTCGTCCAGAAACCGCCTGCTTCAGATCTCGGGCTTCGACTCTGGTGGGCTAGAGACTATGGTATCCGAGTGTACAGTTACGAGCACTAATGGGTATTCAGGTGTGCTTCGAAGACCTAGAGACAGTAAATAAATGCACAATAAGATCTCCATTGGAATTAGTTTATTGGTGATTTGGACTGTTCAAAGCTTCAGCTAAACCTGTATACATATTAGTGGTCGTGACTGTACAAGGGTGATAATAACAACAACCAACCAAAAAAACAAAAAACAAAACTAAATGAACAATTATAAATCTATTTTGCAGACAGGACTCCATTCCATGATGTGCTAAACGAACACTCTAGCTCCTGTTGTGTATATTTTTTTTTTCACTAATAATTGTCAGAGGTGTCAGAATGTTTCGCGAGAGGACAGTACCGATAGTTATCATTTTTATATATCGTGCATAGAACAAACCCGATAGATCTTGAAAATTGAATATGGACACCACACACTCGATCGTAATTACTGTACTGCGCGGAAATCCTTGAGAAAATACCTACGAATACCGACCACACTAATTACCGGTACTCCAACCGACGATTGTATAAAAACATGGCTTGAACGACCATTAGGGGAAAAATCTCGAAGGTAAATTGGAGGGTTACTGATTCCTACAAACTATACCATGCAACAAACGACCTCAAAGATTCTTAATAGAGGATATGTTCAGTGGTACAGTTTGGAGGAATCAGCAGCTGTGAAGAGAACATCCCATTACTGAAATAATACATAACCGAGGTGAGAACAGGACGAATAAATATGAATGTGTATATCAGGTCAAAAGAACCATGATGGACGGTCAAATAATGACCTTAATGTGT
>JAWQEG010007118.1:15000-20446 GCA_033782935.1 Petrolisthes cinctipes
TGTACTGAGCTAATGCTGTGCTGAATCTGAAAATAGGTAGCAAGGCAAGAGTACACTGAAGAAATACATATAGAGGGCAAAGTGACAATGAAAAAAAAAAAAAAATAAATAAAAAAAGATAAAAAATAAATAAAAAATAACTTTCCCAAGCCGTAGCAAGAGAGTGTCTCCAAAACGATAAGTTGGGTTGACGGACTGTCGGATAAACTACACGAAAGATTGCCAGAGTAGTAAGCTGATTGGCTGTTAGGGTAGGAAGAAAAAATTCGGATATACGTCGCCATCTTCCTCTACAAATACTTGGTCTCTGGAATAGGCCTATGGAGGATATGGAGGGTTAAAAAAATATAGGAAAGTTTTGTGTATTAATGTGTGTATCTATCTCTGTGTAAGTGTGTGTCTCAAAGTATACGTGTATGACTGAATGTTTGATATATACTGTTTGTGTTTGTATATATATATATATGTGTGTGTGTGTGTGTGTGTGTGTGTGTGTGTGTGTGTGTGTGTGTGTGTGTGTGTGTGTGTGTGTGTGTGTGTGTGTGTGTGTGTGTGTGTGTGTGTGTTTACAGTACCAGCCCATGAAATACTCACCCTTGAGACCTCCTCCTACAGTAGCCACTAAATGAAGCGTGTAGTGTGTGTGTGTGTGTGTGTGTGTGTGTGTGTGTGTGTGTGTGTGTGTGTGTGTGTGTGTGTACCAGCCTATACAACACATACCCTTAAGACCCCCTCCATCAGTAGCCACCAGTTGAAGGGTATACTTGGGTGTCTTTTCCCTGTCTAGGCAGCAGAGAGCGGTGGTGACGAGTCCTGTGTTGCTGTCCACACTGAAGATGGGTTTACCTGAGGCCTCGTCAATCACGTTCTTCTCCAGGGAGTACACGAGGCGGGCGTTGTTACCTTCACCGGGGTCATCGTTGTCTTGGGCCACCACCAGGGCCACCGAGGAACCTAAACAACAACAACCACCACCATGCACACACTCATGTCATTACAACACATTAATCCATCTATATTAAATGCTCGTAGTTTGTTTACAGTTTGACATTTGTTTTTTTAATGTTTTGAAGTCAGTGCACAGGAAAATCTACATCAATTCTGTATACAAAAATAGGTAAATAATATAAAATATATATATGAGTGAGAAAAGCAGACCTTGTGGTGAGTTCTCCGGCAGTGTGGTTCCAACTGACGTCTCTGGGAAGAAAGGAGCATTGTCGTTGACGTCTTTGAGGTTGACGTGGACTGCTGTGGTGGCGTTGTGTTCACCATCTGTCGCCATCACACGTAGCTTCCACTTAGCCTGTCCCTCTGGTGGGTCTCGGTCCAGGGGCTGTGTCAGGGTAAGGAGGAGCACTTAATTAAGGGGAGATCCTCTGGTTGGTAAATTGTAAGGTCTGTGATTCCTCCAAACTATGCTACAAATAGACGACCCTAATGTTACTTTAATGGGGGATCTGTTTCATTGCATAGATTAGAGAAATCCGAGACCTTTCAATTCATCATCAAAAGAATCTCCCCTGAGAGGGTAATCCTACAGTATGTGGACAAATGGGACACCTCCTGATTGCCACACACTATTCTCTCCTCCTGTTCGTCTATCATTCATACATGTTCTTTCCATCCCTCTCTATTATTCTTTCACACTTTGTATCTCCCTTCCCCCCCCCCCCCTCTCTCTCTCTCTCTCTCTCTCTCTCTCTCTCTCTCTCTCTCTCTCTCTCTCTCACACACACACAGACCTTGAGCATGTAGACCTCGCCAGCAGTAGGGTGTATAGAGAAGGCTGGCCTGGACGGGTTACTATCCACACCATCCCCAGTGAGTGCGTAGTTCACCAGCCCACACTCACCACCATCCTCATCCTCTGCTCTCACCTGTACACAGATACACTTTACGTTGTGCTGAACCGTAGACTAAAATATAGATATCCTTACACTAAAATATGTGAAATAATGGATAGATTTTTTTATTCACCTTACGTTGTGTTGGATAGGCAGCTGCTGAATCGTTGAATAAAATAATTATCCATACACTGAAGTAGGTGATATAATGGACATAATTTTTTATTCACATATTAGAATGATTAATGGGTTTAGTTGGTGTAGCGAATTGACTAGATGATATAATGGAGAGGTATTCTTGCACATATTGTTTGGTTAGTAACTATTTAGATAGCTATAGATGGATAGGAAATTCATAGGCTGTTGGATATATGATACATAGGTTAGATTAATTGCCGGAGAGCTAGACAATCCACAAACTAGACAGCTTGATAAATAGATATGTAATTAATAGACTATTCATACTGACTACATATAATGAGACAAAAAATAATATTACATGCAGTTTTGTTCAGCTTATCATTACCATCAATCGTTGACCAAAATATGATCCTCATTAAGTGTGTCATCAGACTATGAGAAATCTGATGGAGAAACATTTTCCATGCATTCATTTAATGTCAATTTATTTCCCTCATCTGAATATCCTCGTATAGTTTACAAAATATAACCATTAAGAGCATCATTGTTCACTCGAGGGTAAACATATACTGAGGGGATAATTAATTAAAAGATAAGCATTAAATAAAAGATGAGACAGGTAAAAAGAGAGGGACATTACACCTACACAGAATGGCTTAACACCCTTGTATCCCTCTTCAGTCAATCACTTACACCTTTTCAATTAACTTTCCTTTTTGTTCTTCTTTCAAAGCCCTGCGGTCCCTCCTCTCTGTATCCATCTCCGTAATATCATGTGTAATATAAAATAATAAATGTTTGTTGTGGCTTGTTACTACTGATATATGTAAAGGATTATTGAAGTTACCGAGGTTGTATATACTGCCTTAATTAACAGACGGACATAAAACAATAATATACAGAACAGTCTTGCAACACTGATGGACAATTAAAGTTCTGACAACACGTATAAAGAAAATGATGGATTCCTAAAAAAAAAAAAAAAAAAAAAAAAAAAAAAAAAAAGAGTTCTGCTTGTAAGTTGTTTAAAACTATATTGTAGTGTCAAAACTCTACAATAGTCCAATTTTTTTAAGTGCATCCATCTGGTGAACTAAAAACTCTATTTGGGTGTATAATGTTTGTAGCCATTTTCAACCCTTGGAATTGAAGATAAGCAGGAAGAAAAACTATACACTTTGTTGACTTTGGTGTGTTATGTCGTTTATACTGGAGAAGGATGGAGGTCTCAAGGCAGACACGAAGCCTGACCGATACCAGAGTCGAATCCACGTTGCTGACTCGCTGACGACATACATGGACTCGTGAAACCTTTTATTTTATATATATTTGTAACATTACTGTAAGAATCTAAGGGCTGTATGTATATTTTCTTTTTGTATATTCGCAACACTACAGTATACATTGCTGGGATTTTTTTTTTTTTTTGTATATTCGCTTAACACTATGGTATGAATCACAGGACTTACTCACTTTCAGAATGGAGGCGATACGATTTTTTGACCGTGACTGTACTTGGGGGAAGGCAACACATTCATCAATCAAGTGTTTACATTCGATTAATTCACACACATTACGCCGTTTTTCACACCCTATTGGACGGTCTCCTCTGCCGGGTTCCAACACCAAATTAATTCTTTTCATTTGAAGTTTGGATAATCGAGGTTCTGATAACGCAATGTAGTACGGGCTTTCAAATTCAGGAAATAACCTATTTTATGGTATTATGGAGGGTTACTGAACTCTCCAAACTAGGACGTAAAACACAGATCCCTATTAAATACTATTAAAGTGATTTGTTTCTTGGGATAGTTTGGAGTGAATTGTAGCCTCCCCCCCACCCCCCAGTTTATTACAAAAAAGAGGTTGTATCCCCTTAAAATATTAATTAATTTATTGGAGCCATCACTAGAACTACAACTATAGGACTCGTATTTCATATTTTACTAAACATTAATTTATTCCTTTTTTCCATTCCTTTGACTGTGGAGACGAATGAGGAGTTTTGGTAAGTATGTGTGTTCCTCTGAGTGGGTTACATTGCATTGTTTTTTATAATGTTCTCTAATTGGAAAGGTGTTAACGTAGACGCTCATAAAAAGAATGTAATGTTTTTGAGTGATGGTTGGTTGATCTGGCACGTAATTACACTGATTGCCTGTTTAATTGTGTGTGTGTGTGTGTGTGTGTGTTCGTGTGTGTGTTCGTGTGTGTGTGTGTGTGTGTGTGTGTGTGTGTGTGTGTTCGTGTGTGTGTGTGTGTGTTCGTGTGCGTGTGTGTGTGTTCGTGTGTGTGTGTGTGTGTGTGTGTGTGTGTGTGTGTGTGTGTGTGTGTGTGTGTGTGTGTGTGTGTGTGTGTGTGTGTGTGTGTGTGTGTGTGTGTGTGTGTGTGTGTGTGTGTGTGTGTTCTCTCTGCTGAATCAATGAAAGAAAATAACCTCTACCACTGACCATTAAAGAGCCAACGACCATTAACCAAACATAATTAATAAACCAACAAATCCTTCAACAATCACTATGAACAAATATCTATGGTAGACACGAGACGCAAGGATTAAATAAGCAGCCCTCTAAAATGCAAGGGTACCTCAGCAACTCAGGCGAGGACATCAACTCCACGACACATATACATCACTTTTGGGGTTTGCCTGTGGATTATGCATCATTGGATATTCAAGGAGGAGGTTGGTAGAGGGTGAGAGTATCGGTGTTGTTGAGGTGACGGAGGCGGTGTGTGTGAAGCGCTATAGATGGGGAGAGTATGGGTATAGCGTTTTGGGTATGAGTGGATATCCATGTAGTGAAGTGTGAGGGACGGTATAGTATGGTAGGTGGTATGAGCCTCTTTCCTCCCTCCCGTACTGTATAGCTTCCCTAGGGCACCAGACAGGCACGTCCTTGATAACATATTGAAGCCTTGTTTGTGTCTCTCTCGTATGTTTACACCAACCACACATACTGTACACATTCTTCTTCTCACAGGCTCGGAAGTTCATAGGCGAGCACGCGTGCCTAGATACACACACACACACACACACACACACACACACACACACACACACACACACACACACACACATGTATAGATGATATACACGTACTGTACATGTACAAAAAATTCTGTATACAAATAATGGTATAGACGGACACTAATAGGATACACAGAAACACAAGCACAATCTATAACAACTAAACCAACTGAAAATATAACTAAGTTATGAATATTTTTGAAGCTTTTACATGCACGAATTCAACTGTACAGAAAATATCCGCATAAATATATTTACATAAATGTAAATGACTGCAGATAAACCAATAAAACACAAGGCTGCGTAAAAAAAAAAAAAAAAAAAAAAAAAAAAAAAAAAAAAAAAAAAAATCCTATATAGCAACATTCCACAAACAACAACTCTGTGACACTCACGAATTTCTGACTACATTTACCGGTGCAGCCATACA